>JAUPTC010003748.1:0-14384 GCA_030762895.1 Sophora flavescens
AACTTGATTCTTTTAACAAGCTGAAGTAAAAGGTGATTGATTTTCAGTGAGCCGCTTTCAGCGTCAGTTCTTTAAACAATGGCGTTAAAAGTGAACACTTTAACTCAGTTCTTTTAACAAGCGAAGTAAAAGGTGATTGATTTTTAGTGAGCCACTTTTAGCGTCAGTTCTTTAAACAATGGCGTTAAAAGTGAACAACTTAACCAGTTCTTTTAACAACCGAAGTAAAAGGTGATTGATTTTTAGTGAGCCACTTTTACGTCAGTTCTTTAAACAAGCTGGCGTTAAAAGTGAACTTCTAACTTCAGTTCTTTTAACAGTTGAAGTAAAAGGTGATTGATTTTTAGTGAGCCACTTTCAGCGTCAGTTCTTTAAACAAGCAGCGTTAAAAGTGAACACTAACTTCAGTTCTTTTAACAAGCTGAAGTAAAAGGTGATTGATTTATAGGGAGCCACTTTTAGCGTCAGTTCTTTAAACAAGCGGCGTTAAAAGTGAACCTTTAACCAGTTCTTTTAACAAGCGAAGTAAAAGGTGATTGATTTTTGTGAGCCACTTTTAGCGTAGTTCTTTAAACAGCGGCGTTAAAAGTGAGCCTTTAACCGAGTTCTTTTAAAACCTGAAGTAAAAGGTGATTGATTTTCTAGTGAGCCACTTTTAACGTCAGTTCTTTAAACACCCGACGTTAAAAGTGAACCTTTTAACTTCAGTTCTTTTAACAGCGAAGTAAAAGGTGATTGATTTTTAGTGAGCCGCTTTTAGCGTCGAGTTCTTTAAACAAGCGGCGTTAAAAGTGAACCTACTAACTTCAGTTCTTTTAACAAGCTGAAGTAAAGGTGATTGATTTTCTAGTGAGCCACTTTTAACGTCGATTCTTTAAACAACGGCGTTAAAAGTGAACCTTTTAACCTTCAGTTCTTTTAACACTGAAGTAAAAGGTGATTGATTTTTTAGTGAGCCACTTTTAGCGTCAGTTCTTTAAACAACCGGCGTTAAAAGTGAACTTACTACAGTTCTTTTAACAGCTGAAGTAAAAGGTGATTGATTTTTAGTGAGCCACTTTTTAGCGTCGATTCTTTAAACAATGGCGTTAAAAGTGAACCTTTTAACCGATTCTTTTAACAAGCTGAAGTAAAGGTGATTGATTTTTCTAGTGAGCCACTTTTAGCGTCGGTTCTTTAAACAACGGCGTTAAAAGTGAACCTAACTCAGTTCTTTTAACAAGCTGAAGTAAAAGGTGATTGATTTTTAGTGAGCCACTTTTAGCGTCAGTTCTTTAAGCAACGGCGTTAAAAGTGAACCCTCTAACCCGAGTTCTTTTAACAACTGAAGTAAAGGGTGATTGATTTTAGTGAGCCACTTTTAACGTCAGTTCTTTAAACAAGCGGCGTTAAAAGTGAACCTCCAACTTCAGTTCTTTTAACAACGAAGTAAAAGGTGATTGATTTTTAGTGAGCCACTTTTAGCGTCAGTTCTTTAAACAAGCGGCGTTAAAAGTGAACCTTTTAACCGAGTTCTTTTAACAACTGAAGTAAGGGTGATTGATTTTCTAGTGAGCCACTTTTAGCGTCAGTTCTTTAAACAACGGCGTTAAAAGTGAACCTTTTAACCATTCTTTTAACAACGAAGTAAAGGTGATTGATTTTTAGTGAGCCACTTTCAACGTCGGTTCTTTAAACAGCGGCGTTAAAAGTGAACCTTCTAACCCAGTTCTTTTAACAAGCTGAAGTAAAGGGTGATTGATTTTCTAGTGAGCCACTTTTAGCGTCAGTTCTTTAAACAAGCAGCGTTAAAGTGAACCTAACCCAGTTCTTTTAACAGCCGAAGTAAAAGGTGATTGATTTTTATTGACCACTTTTAACGTCAGTTCTTTAAACAGCGGCGTTAAAAGTGAGCCATATAACCAGTTCTTTTAACAAGCTGAAGTAAAAGGTGATTGATTTTCTAGTGAGACACTTTAAACGTCAGTTCTTTAAACAAGCGGCGTTAAAAGTGAACCTTTAACTTCAGTTCTTTTAACAACTGAAGTAAAAGGTGATTGATTTTCTAGTGAGCCACTTTTAGCGTCGAGTTCTTTAAACAAGGGCGTTAAAAGTGAACCCTTTTAAACCAGGCGAAAGGTGATGATTCTTTGAACTTTCCCGAGTCTTTAAACACCGGGCGAAAGAACCCCTGAAGTTCTTTTAACAAGCGAAGTAAAGGTGATTGATTTTTGTGAGCCACTTTTAGCGTCAGTTCTTTAAACAAGCGGCGTTAAAAATGAACCCAACCGGTTCTTTTAACAATGAAGTAAAGGTGATTGATTTTTTAGTGAGCCACTTTTAACGTCAGTTCTTTAAACAACTGTCGTTTAAAATGAACCTTTTAACTACAATTCTTTTAACAACTGATGTAAAAGGTGATTGATTTTCTAGTGAGCCACTTTTAACGTCAGTTCTTTAAACAAGCGGCGTTAAAAGTGAACCTCCTAACCAGTTCTTTTAACAACTGAAGAAAAATGTGATTGATTTTTAGTGAGCCACTTTTAACGTCAGTTCTTTAAACAACCGGCGTTAAAAGTGAACCTTTAACTTCAGTTCTTTTAACACTGAAGTAAAAGGTGATTGATTTTCTAGTGAGCCACTTTTAGCGTCAGTTCTTTAAACAAGCGCGTTGAAAGTGAACCTTTTAACTCCATTCTTTTAACAACTGAAGTAAAAGGTGATTGATTTTTAGTGAGCCACTTTTAACGTCAGTTCTTTAAACAACTGACGTTAAAAGTGAACCTTTTAACTTCAGTTCTTTTAACAACTGAAGTAAAAGGTGATTGATTTTTTAGTGAGCCACTTTTAATGTCAGTTCTTTAAACAACTGACGTTAAAGTGAACCTTTAACCAATTCTTTTAACAAGCTGAAGTAAAAGGTGATTGATTTTTAGTGAGCCACTTTGCGTCGGTTCTTTAAACAAGCGGCGTTAAAAGTGAACCTTTTAACCAGTTCTTTTAAAACTGAAGTAAAGGTGATTGATTTTTAGTGAGCCACTTTTAACGTCAGTTCTTTAAACAAGCGGCGTTAAAGTGAACACTTAACCGAGTTCTTTTAACAACTGAAGTAAAAGGTGATTGATTTTTAGTGAGCCACTTTTAGCGTCGAGTTCTTTAAACAAGCGGCGTTAAAAGTGAACCTTTAACCAGTTCTTTTAACAAGCGAAGTAAAAGGTGATTGATTTTCTAGTGAGCCACTTTTGCGTCGATTCTTTAAACAAGCGGCGTTAAAAGTGAACCTTTTAACCGAGTTCTTTTAACAAGCTGAAGTAAAAGGTGATTGATTTTTAGTGAGCCACTTTTGCGTCAGTTCTTTAAACAATGGCGTTAAAAGTGAACCTCTTAACCGGTTCTTTTAACCTGAAGTAATAGGTGATTGATTTTTTAGTGACCCACTTATATCGTCAGTTCTTTAACAAGCCAGCGTTAAAAGTGAACCTTTAACTCAGTTCTTTTAACAACCGAAGTAAAAGGTGATTGATTTTCTAGTGAGCCACTCCCAACGTCAGTTCTTTAAACAAGCGGCGTTAAAAGTGAACCTTCTAACCGAGTTCTTTTAACAACGAGTAAAAGGTGATTGATTTTTAGTGAGCCACTTTTAGCGTCGGTTCTTTAAACAAGCGGCGTTAAAAGTGAACCTTTCAACCAGTTCTTTTAACAAGCTGAAGTAAAGGTGATTGATTTTTAGTGAGCCACTTTTAAGTCGGTTCTTTAAACAAGCGGCGTTAAAAGTGAACCCCCAACACAGTTCTTTTAACAAGTGAAGTAAAAGGTGATTGATTTTTAGTGAGCCACTTTTAACGTCAGTTCTTTAAACAACCGGCGTTAAAGTGAACCCTAACCAGTTCTTTTAACAACTGAAGTAAAGGTGATTGATTTTTTAGTGAGCCACTTAGCGTCAGTTCTTAAACAAGCGGCGTTAAAGTGAACCTTTAACTTGATTCTTTTAACAAGCTGAAGTAAAAGGTGATTGATTCTCTAGTGAGCCACTTTCAGCGTCGGTTCTTTAAACAATGGCGTTAAAAGTGAACCCCCAACCAGTTCTTTAACAAGCTGAAGTAAAAGGTGATTGATTTTTAGTGAGCCACTTTTAGCGTCAGTTCTTTAAACAACCGGCGTTAAAAGTGAGCCTTTTAACCGATTCTTTTAACAACTGAAGTAAAAGGTGATTGATTTTTAGTGAGCCACTTTTAAGCGTCAGTTCTTTAAACAAGCGGCGTTAAAAGTGAACCTTTTAACTTCAGTTCTTTTAACAAGCCGAAGTAAAGGTGATTGATTTTTAGTGAGCCACTTTTAGCGTCGAGTTCTTTAAACAAGCGGCGTTAAAAGTGAACCTTTTAACCAGTTCTCTTAACAACGAAGTAAAAGGTGATTGATTTTTATTGAGCCACTTTTCGTCAGTTCTTTAAACAAGCGGCGTTAAAAGTGAACCTTTTAACTTGTTCTTTTAAAGCTGAAGTAAAAGGTGATTGATTTTCTAGTGACCACTTTTAGCGTCGGTTCTTTAAACAAGCAGCGTTAAAAGTGAACCTTTTAACCAGTTCTTTTAACAAGCTGAAGTAAAAGGTGATTGATTTTTGTGAGCCACTTTTAACGTCAGTTCTTTAAACAAGCGGCGTTAAAAGTGAACCTTCTAACCGAGTTCTTTTAACAAGCGAAGTAAAAGGTGATTGATTCTTATTGAGCCACTTTTAACGTCAGTTCTTTAAACAAGCTGGCGTTAAAAGTGAACCTAACCAGTTCTTTTAACAACTGAAGTAAAAGTGATTGATTTTCTAGTGAGCCACTTTACGTCGGTTCTTTAAACAAGCGGCGTTAAAAGTGGCTTTTAACCGAGTTCTTTTAACAACTGAAGTAAAAGGTGTTTGATTTTTTAGTGAGCCACTTTTAACGTCAGTTCTTTAAACACGGCGTTAAAAGTGAACCTTTTAACCAGTTCTTTTAACAAGTGAAGTAAAAGGTGATTGATTTTCTAGTGAGCCACTTTGCGTCGAGTTCTTTAAACAAGCGGCGTTAAAAGTGAACCCTAACTCGGTTCTTTTAACAAACGTAGTAAAATGTGATTGATTTTCTAGTGAGCCACTTTTAACATCAGTTCTTTAAACAAGCGGCGTTAAAGTGAATCACAACAGTTCTTTTAACAACAGAAGTAAAAGGTGATTGATTTTTCTAGTGAGCCACTTTTGCGTCGGTTGTTTAAGCGGCGTTAAAAGTGAGCCTTCAACCAGTTCTTTTAACAAGCGAAGTAAAGGTGATTGATTTTTATGAGCCACTTTTAGCGTCGATTCTTTAAACAACCGACGTTAAAGTGATACCACCACTAATCCAATAAAACAGTTCTCTTGACAAAACCTAAGTAAAGTGATTCCCATTTTCTAGTGACCCACTTTTAGCATCGATTGTTTGAAACAATGGCGTTAAATGAGCCACAAACCAGTTCTTTTAACAAGCTAGAAGTAGGGTGAGTGATTTTTTTATTGAGCCACTTTTCGTTAGTTCTTTATACAACAGCATAAAAGTGAACGCTTTTAACTCGGATTCTTTTAACACTTTTAGCACAAGACGGAAGTAAAGGTGAATTTTTATTGAGCCACTCGCGTGATTTGTTTAAATAGCAGCGTTAAAAGTGACCTGCTAACCAGTTCTTTTTCCCAAGTGAGTAAAGTAAAAAGTGATTTATTTTTCTAATCAGCCACTTTTAACGTCAGTTCTTTAAACAATTGGCGTTAAAAGTGAACCTACTAACTTGATTCTTTTAACAGTGGAAGTAAAAGGTGATTGATTTTCTAATGAGTCACTTTTAACGTCAGTTCTTAAACAACCGGCGTTAAAAGTGAACCTTAACAGAGTTCTTTTAACAAGCGAAGTAAAGGTGATTAATTTTTAGTCAGCCACTTTAACGTCGGTTCTTAAAACAAGCTAACGTTAAAAAGTGAATCTCCCAACCAGTCTTTTAACAAGCGAAGTAAAGGTGATCAATTTTCAGTGAGCCACTTTTAAGCGTGAGTTCTTTAAACAATGGCGTTAAAAGTGAACCTTCCCAATCAATTCTTTTAACAAGCTGAAGTAAAGGTGATTAATTTTTTGTGAGCCACTTTTTGCGTAGTTCTTTAAACAGCGGCGTTAAAAGTGGACTGCACTTCAGTTCTTTTAACTTGTGAATTAAAGGGTGTTTGATTTTCTATTGAGCCACTTTTAGCGTCAGTTCTTTAAACAACGGCGTTAAAAGTGAACCTTTTAACTCAGTTCTTTTTTAAAGGGGAAGTAAAAGGTGATTGATTTTTTAGTGACCGCGGTCGGTCGTAAGCAGCGGCGTTAAAAGTGAACCTTCTAACAATTCTAACAAGCTGAATAAAGGTGATTGATTTTTTGTGAGCCACTTTTAGCGTCGTTCTTAAACAAGCGGCGTTAAAAGTGAACCTTTAACTCGGTTCTTTAACAAGCTGAGTAAAGGTGATTGATTTTTAGTGAGCCACTTTTAACGTCGGTTCTTAAACAAGCGGCGTTAAAAGTGGACCTTTTAACCAGTTCTTTTAACACCGAGTAAAAGGTGATGGATTTTCTATGAGCCACTTTCAGTCAGTTCTTTAAACAACCAGCGTTAAGTGAACCTTTTAACCGGTTCTTGTAACTGAGTAAAAGGTGATTGATTTTGTGAGCCACTTTTTAGTCAGTTCTTTACAAGCGGCGTTAAAAGTGAACCCTTTACCCGGTTCTTTTACAGCGAAGTAAAAGGTGGCTGATTTTTAGTGACCATTTTTAACGTCAGTTCTTAAGCAGCGGCGTTAAAGTGGAGCTTCTAACTTCCGTTCTTTTAACAGGAAGTAAAGGTAATTGATTTTCCTAGTGAGCCCTTCCGCGTCAGTTCTTTAAACAAGCGGCGTTAAAAGTGAGGAGCCCAGCAAGTTCTTCAACTATCTGAAGTAAAGGTGATTGATTCTTGGTGAGCCACTTTTAGCGTCAGTTCTTTAAATAAGCAGCGTTAAAAATGGTCAACTTGATTCTTTTAACAAGCTAAGTAAAATGTGATTGATTTTTTTGTAGCCCCTTTTAACGTCGGTTCCTCAAACCATCCGACGTTAAAGTGAACCTTTCACCTTAATTTTTAATTGAAGTAGGGGTGTTGATTTTTTAGTGTGCCATTTTAACGTCGGTTCTTTAAAACGGCGACGTTAAAAGTAAACTTCTTTCCAGTTCTTTTAACAGGCTGAAGTAAAGGCGATTGATTTTTTGTGAGCCGCTTTTAATTGTCAGTACTTTAAACAACCGACGTTAAAATGACACCTCTTATCCGTTCTTTACAGTGAAGTAAAGGGTGATCGATTTTTAGTGAGCCGCTTTCAAGTCGTTTCTTCAATTAATTGGCGTTAAAATGAATTCGCCTGCAGTTTAACAAGTGAAGTAAAAGGTGATTAATTTTTGTGAGAAACTTTTGTCGATGATTTAAGCAACGGCGTTAAAAGTGAAGCTGCTAAGATTCTTTTAACAACTCCAAGTAAAGGTGATTGATTTTTTATGAGCCATTTTTACGTCGGTTCTACAAACAGCAGCGTTTAAGTGACCTTTTACCCAGTTCTTTAACAGCCAGTAAAGGTAATTGATTTACAAGTGACCACTTTTAGCGTCAGTTCTTTAACAATTGGCGTTAAAAGTGAGCTTTAACTTGTTTTTTAACAAGAAGTAAAAGTGAATGATTTTTAGAGCCACTTTTAACGGGTTCTTTAAACACGCGTTACAAGTGAAACTTTTTCTCATTCTTTTATGGCCCGAAGTAAGAGGTGATCGATTTTAGTGAGCCACTTTTAGCATCGGTTCTTTAAGCAAATAACGTTAAGTGAACCTTTTAACCGGTTATTAACTTATTTGAAGTTTAAGGTGATTGATTTTCTAGTGACGACTTTTAGCAGTCGAGTGCTTTAAACAGCGGCGTTAAAAGTGAACCTTTAACTTGATTCTTTTAACCCCTTAAGTAAAAGGTGATTGATTATTTAGTTAGCCACTTTTAACGTCAGTGCTTTAAATAGCTGAATTTAAAAGTGAACCTTTAACAAGTTCTTTTAGCAATTTGATAAAAGGTGATTGTTTTTAAGTGAGCCAATTTTTTAACGTCAGTTCTTTAAACAACTAATGTTAAAAGTGAACCTTTTAACTTCAGTTCTTTTAACAACTCAAGTAAAAGGTGATTGATTTTTTTGTGAGCACTTTTAACGTCAGTTCTTTAAACAACTGACGTTTAAAGTGAACCTTTTAACGTCAGTTCTTTTAACAACTCAAGTGAAAGGTGATTGATTTTTTTGTGAGCCACTTTTAGCATCGAGTTCTTCAAACAGCAGAAGCGTTTTAAGTGAACTTTTAACACCTTGATTGCAACAGCGTGTAAAAGGTGATTGATTTTTAGTGAGCCACTTTAAGCGTCGGTTCTTTAAACCGGCGTTTAAAGTGAACTTTTTAACATCGATTCTTTTAACAAGAAGTAAGGTGATTGATTTTTAGTGAGCCCTTTTAATGTCGATTCTTTAAACAAGCGATGTTAAAAGTTAGTTTGCTGCTGCTTTTGTCGATTAACTTAGCAACGAAGTAAAGGTGATTATTAGATTGCACCATGAGCCACTTTTGCGTCGATTCTTTTAGCGAAGTGGCGTTTGAAAGTGGGCTGCTAACCTCGGTTCTTTAACAAGTGAGTAAAAGGTGATTGATTTTCTAGTGAGCAACTTTTAGCATTCGATTAGCACAAACAAGCGGCGTTAAAATGAACCTTTAACGAGTTCTTTTGTGTTGAAGTAAAAGCGTGATGATTTTCTTTGAGCCACTTTTAGATACATTTCTTTAAAACAGCCGGCGTTAAAAGTGAACTGCTAACCAGTTCTTTTAACAGCGAAAATGAAGATGGCTGAGTGTAATCTGACCACTTTTAACGTGCATTCTTTAACGTCCATTCTTTAAGCAGGCGCGTTAAAGTGAAGCTTTTAGCTTCATTCTTTTGAAGGGAAGTAACAGGTGATTGATTTTCTAGTGTGCCACTTTTCCCGTCGGACTTTAAACAAGCGGCGTTAAAAGTGAACTGTTAACCGGGTTCTTTTAAGCGAAGGAAGTAAAAGGTGATTGATTTTTGTGAGCCACTTTTAGCGTCAGTTCTTTAAGCAAGTGGCGTTAAAAGTGACTTTTAACTTCATTCTTTTAACAAGTGAAGTAAAAGGTGATTGTTTTTAGTACCAGAGCGTCAGTTCTTTAAACAACGGCGTTAAAAGTGAGCTTTACTTCAGTTCTTTTAACAAGTGAAGTAAAGGTGATTAATTTTTAGTGAGCCACTGCGTCAGTCCTTTAAACAGCCCAGCGTTAAAAGTGAACCTGTTAACCATTCTTTTAACAACTGAGTAAAGGTGATTGATTTTTATTGACCACTTTTACGTCGATTCTTTAAACAACGACGTTAAAAGTGAACCCAACCATTCTTTTAACAGTGAAGTAAAAGGTGATTGATTTTTAGTGAGCCACTTTTAACGTCAGTTCTTTAAAACAACGTCGTTAAAAGTGACCCTAACTAGTTCTTTTACAAGCGAAGTAAAAGGTGATTGATTTTTGTGAGCCACTTTTAATGTCGATTCTTTAAACCATGGCGTTAAAAGTGAACCTTTTAACCTCGATTCTTTTAACAAGCGGAAGTAAAAGGTGATTATTTTTATTGAGCCACTTTTCGGAGTTCTTTAAACAAGCGGCGTTAAAGTGAACCTTTTAACCAGTTCTTTTAACAAGCTAAGTAAAAAGGATATTTTTCTACCCACTTTTTCGCAGTTCTTTAAACAACGACGTAAAAAGTGAACCTTTTAACCAGTTCTTTTAAAACTGAAGTAAAGGTGATTCATTGCCGTGACCCTTTTAACCCAGTTCTTTAAACAACGGCGTTAAAGTGAACCTTTAACAGTCTTTTGGGAAGTAAAAGGTAGTGATTTTTTGTGAGCCACTTTTGTCGATTCTTTAAAAAGCGGCGTTAAAGTGAATCTTTAACCCGGTTCTTTTACCGAAGTAA
Organism: Sophora flavescens; assembly: GCA_030762895.1. Classification (NCBI taxonomy): domain Eukaryota; kingdom Viridiplantae; phylum Streptophyta; class Magnoliopsida; order Fabales; family Fabaceae; genus Sophora; species Sophora flavescens. Next base: position 10,049 of record JAUPTC010003748.1, read on the forward strand.
AGGTGATTGATTTTCTAGTGAGCACTTTTAGCGTCAATTCTTTAAACAAGCGGGATTAAAAGTGAACCTTTTAACTCCAGTTCTTTTAACAAGCTGAAGTAAAGGTGGTTGATTTTTAGTGAGCCACTTTTAACCGATTCTTTAAACAATGACGTTAAAAGTGAACCCTACTCATTCTTTTAACAGCGAAGTAAATGTGATTGATTTTTGTGAGTCAACTTAGCGTGTTCTTTAAACAGCGTTAAAAGTGCTGTTAACCGGTTCTTTTAACCTGAAGTAAAAGGTGTTGATTTTGTGAGCCACTTTTAACGTCGATTCTTTAACAACGGCGTTAAAAGTGAACGTTAACGGTTCTTTTAACAACTGAAGTAAAGGTGAATGATTTTTATTGAGCCACTTTTAACGTCGGTTCTTTAAACAGTGGCGTTAAAAGTGTACACCGGTTCTTAAAACGAAGTAAAGGTGATTAATTTTTAGTGAGCCCTTTTATCGTCAGTTCTTTAAAAAGCGGAGTTAAAAGTGACCTTCAACTCAGTTCTTTTGGCGAGAGAAGTAAAAGGTGATTGATTTTAGTGAGCCACTTTTAACGTCAGTTCTTTAAACAAATTGCGTTAAAGTGACCTTTAAGTTCTTTTACTGTGAAGTAAAAGGGATTGATTTTCTAGTGGCACACTTTACGTCATTCTTTAAACACCAGCGTTAAAAGTGAGGCTAACCCAATTCTTTTAACAACCGAGGTAAAGGTGATTGATTTTTTTGTGTGCCACTTTTAGCGTCCAGTTCTTTAAACAAGTTAAAAGTGAACGCACCCCAGTTCTTTTAACAAGCTGAAGTAAGGTGGTTGATTTTTAGTGAGCCACTTTTAACGTCGAGTTCTTTAAACAACGGGGTAAAAAATGAACCTTTTAACCGTTCCTTACGCTGAAGTAAAGGTGATTGATTTTTGTGAGCCACTTTTAACGTCAGTTCTTTAAACAAGTGGCGTTAAAAGTGAACCTTTTAACTTGATCTTCAACAACTGAAGTAAAGGGATTGATTCCAGTGGGCCCCAAGCGTGAGTTCTTTAAACAGCTTGGCGTTAAAAGTGAACCTTTTACCGGTTCTTTTGGCAACTGATGTAAAAGGTGATTGATTTTAGTGAGCCCTTTTCGTGGTTCTTTAAACAGCTGACGTTAAAAGTGAACCTATCGACAGTTCTTTTAACACTGAAGTAAAAAGTGATTGATTTTTATTGATCACTTTGTACATCAGTTCTTTAAACACTGAAGTTAAAGTGACCTTTTAACTTGATTCTTTTAACTGCTGAGTGAAAGGTGATTGATTTTTGTGTGCCACTTTTTATGTCAGTTCTTTAAACAAGCGCGAATAAAGTGAACACTTTTAACTCAGTCTTTGGCAAGCTGAAGTAAAAGGTGATTGATTTTTGTGAGCCACTTACAGCGAGTTCTTTAAACAACCCGGCGTTAAAATGAACCTTTAAGTTCTTTTAACAAGCTGAAGTAAAGGTGATTGTTTTTTTTTAGCCACTTTTAACGTCATTTCTTTAAACAACTGACGTTAAAAGTGAACCTTTTAACTTAGTTCTTTTAACCAGTGGAAGTAAAGGTGATGATTGTTAGTGAGCCACTTTTAGTCGTTCTTTAACAAGCGGCGTTAAAAGTGAACTGCTAACCGGTTCTTGTAACATGAAGTAAAAGGTGATTGATTTTTATTGAGCACTTTCGCGTCAGTTCTTTAAACAGCGAAGTTAAAAGTGAACTCCTAACCAGTTCTTTTACAAGCGAAGTAAAAGGTGATTGATTTTTTTTGCCACTTTTAACGCGGTTCCTTAAACAATGACGTTAAAGTGAACCGACCATTTTTAACAGCGAAGTAAAGGTGATTGATTTTATGAGCCACTTTTAACGCAGTTCTTTAAAAAGCTGTCGTTAAAAATGAGCCTTTTAACTTGATTCTTTAACAGCTGAAGTAAAAGGTGATTGATTTTTGTTGGCCCTTTTAAAGTCGTCCTTTAAACCACCCGCGTTAAAAGTGAACCTTTTGACGATTCTTTTAACACTGAAGTAAAAGGTGATGATTTTTATTGAGCGCACTTTACGTCAGTTCTTTAAACAACTGCGTTAAAAGTGAACCTCTAACTTCGTTCTTTTAACAACTGAAGTAAAAGGTGATTGATTTTTGTGAGCCACTTTAACGTCAGTTCTTTAAACACCGACGTTAAAGTGAACCTTTTTCCAGTTCTTTTAACAACGAAGTAAAGGTGATTGATTTTTAGTGAGCCACTTTACGTCGTTCTTTAAACAACCGGCGTTAAAAGTGAACTCCAATCAGTTCTTTTAACAACTGAAGTAAAAGGTGATTATTCCCAGTGACCACTTCTAACGTCAGTTCTTTAAACAACGACGTTAAAAGTGGAACCTTTTAGCCAGTTCTTAACAAGCTGATAAAGGTGATTGATTTTTGTGACCCTTTTTAACTTCAGTTCTTTAAACAACTGACGTTAAAGTGAACCTTTTAACTTCGGTTCTTTTAACAACTGAAGTGAAGGTGATTGATTTTTAGTGAGACACTTTAACGTCGATTCTTTAAACAACTCGTTAAAAGTGAACCTTTTAACTTCAGTTCTTTAACCACGAAGTAAAATGTGATTGATTTTTAGTGAGCCACTTTTAACGTAAGTTCTTTAAACAACCGACGTTAAAAGTGAACCTTTTAACTATTCTTTTAACAACCCGAAGTAAAGGTGATTGATTTTTAGTGAGCCACTTTTAGCGTGAGTTCTTTAAACAAGCACGTTAAAGTGAACTTTAACTTCATTCTTTTAACAACTGAAGTAAAAGGTGATTGATTTTTTGTGAGCCACTTTAACGCCGTTATTTAAACAACGAGTAAAAGTGAACCTTTTAACAGTTCTTTTAACAGCGAGTAAAAGGTGATTGATTTTTGTGAGTCAATTTTAATGTGAGTTCTTTAAACAGGGCGTTAAAAGTGAACCTTTTAACCAGTTCTCTTAACAACCGAAGTAAAAGGTGATTGATTTTTAGTGAGCCACTTTTAGCGTCGAATTCTTTAAACAACTGAAGTTAAAAGTGAACTTCTAACCCAGTTCTTTTGACAACCTAAGTTAAAGGTGTTTGGTTTTTTAGTGAGCCACTTTTAACGTCAGTTCTTTAAACAACCCGACGTTAAAAGCGAACCTCTAACTGAGTTCTTTTAACAACGAAGTAAAAGGTGATTGATTTTGTGAGCCACTTTTAACGTCAGATCTTTAAACAACTGACGTTAAAACTGAACCTTTTAACTACAGTTCATTTAACAACCGGAAGTTAAAGGTGATTGGTCTTTGTAGGCCACTTTTTTCATCATTCTTTAAACAACCGGCGTTAAAAGTGAACCTTTTAACTTCATTCTTTTAACTGAAGTAAAAGGTGATGATTTTCTAGTGAGCCCCTTTTTAACGTGAGTTCTTTAAGCAGCCCGGCGTTAAAGTGAACCCTCAACTTCATCCCTTAACAATGAAGTAAAGGTGATTGTTTTTTAGTGAGCGACTTTTAACGTCAGTTCTTTAAACAGTCGGCGTTAAAATTGAACCTTTAACTTGAGTTCTTTTCAACTAAAGTAAAGGTGATTAATTTTAGTGAGTCACTTTTAACGTAGTTCTTTAAACAAGCTAGAGTTAAAAGTGATCTTTCAATCGGTTCTTTTAACAAGCGAAGTAAAGGTGATTGATTTCTAGTTAACCACTTGTAACGTCCGTTCTTTAAACAAGCGTCGTTAAAGTGAACTAACCCGGTTCTTTTAACAAGCTGAATTAAAAGGTGAACGATTTTTGTGAGCCACTTTTAACGCCAGTTCTTTAAACAAGCTGACGTTAAAATGAACCTTAACCAGTTCTTTTAACAACGAAGTAAAGGTGATTGATTTTTGTGGAGCCACTTTTAACGTCAGTTCGTTAAAAAACAACAAAGCGATAAAAAGTGAACGCTTTTTAACCCCAGTTCTTTTAAAGCTGAAGTAAAAGATGAGTGATTTCTAGAGAGCCACTTTTTAACCCCAGTTCTTTAAACACTTGCGTTCAAAGTGAACCTTTAACCGATTCGTAAAAAAGTTTTGAGACACTTTTTCATCCCCAGTTCTTTAAGCACCCACGTTAAAAGTGAACGCTTTAACTTGATTCTTTTTCAAGCAGAAGTAAAAGTCAGTTGATTTTTGTGACCGCTTTTAACGTCGAGTTCTTAAACAATGGCGTAAAAAGTGAACCTTTTTTAACTCGAGTCTTTACAAGCCAAAGTAAAGGTGATTGATTTTATGAGCCATTTAGCGTCAGTTCTTTAAA
>JAUPTC010003749.1:0-14378 GCA_030762895.1 Sophora flavescens
TTGATAGTGTGATTTTACATCATGTTTTCTGTACACTTTTGCATGCATTTTGCATATAGATTAGGCATTCTTTATTTGATTTTAGTTAGATTTTCCCTTGGAACGGGGGCGGGGTTTGGGGGGGGGGGGGGGGGGGGTTAGGGGGAATGATCAAAATCAGCCATGGTGGAGCCCGGAGGAAATAGAGCTTGAAAAGTAAAGAATATGAGCCAAACAGAGCCCATCACGGCCTGGCCGTGATGACCATCACTGCCGTTATCAAGCGGGCGAAGGCAAAAGTCGAAGCGTCATCACGGCCTGCCGTGATAGACATCACGGCCGTGACCAACCAGAAAATTAAGTTTCGCGTCGCGAATCTAGGGCTCGCCTCACGAGAATCCTTTTTGTGCAAGCGTGCCCACTCCAGAACGCGTCACGACCTGGCCGTGATGGCCATCACGGCCGTGACGCGCAGCAGCTCTATATATAGAAGAGGCGTGACAGGCGGGGAGATGGGGACTGGACCAGAGAAAAGGAGGCAGCCAAGAAACCCTAGGAGGCCAATTTCTGCTACTTTGGTGACTGGGTGCATCCTTCCATGGAGTGTTTCCCTTCCTTCATCTTAGTATCTCTCCTTTTCCCTTCTCCTTTGATGATGTGTAACTAAACTCCCATTGTTGGGGTTAGGGTAGCCATTTCTGAATTCTTATGCATATGACTTGAATCTTGTAATATGGTTTTTACTTCTTTATTGAGTGATTGATTCTCTATGCTTAATGCTTGTTGTGGCTAGCACCCCCATGACATGATTAGTGTTTTGATATGCAATTGGAAAATTCGTGTTAAAACCGAAATTGAGATTAATCACCTGATAAGCCTTGTATCTAGGAATGGAACTAGGTTTATTAGCAATCGTGTAATCCCTAATCACAATGCAAATTCATTAATCTAGGTCACCTAAGGAATTAGGGTCTATTAGTGGATTTAGGCTTTTGTCATCCGAGGAATCGGGGCTTGAGTAATTTAGTGGATTGATTGTCATAATTGAAGTGGAAACTGTTTATTAGTCATTTCATTGCATGAGGATGAAGTTTGGTGAACCTAATCCCAACATCTTTTATCATATTTGAAACCCATCTCTTATTGCCTTCCAAGTGTTTGAGAAAATTACAAAAAGAGTTTGTTTTTCTTATGTTGTTAGTTCTAGTTTTTGTTAGTTTAGAACTCTCTTCAATCCAATAATCCTCTTAGATAGTAATTGGTTTGGTAAGTGTTAGTACTTGTCGCAGTCCTCATGGGAACGATAAAACGGTCTCACCACCGCAGTATTCACGCACGATGGGGTATACTTGCCCAGATTCGTCATTGCTTGCCGGGACTGCGTCTCAATACTAGCATATCCATTTTGGTTACTAATTTAAGCACAAATAAAAATAAAAACAAAAATAAAAATTTCTATCATAAATTGTTTTCATGTCATTATTTTTCATTCTGTTTTTTTTTGTCATTTTTTTCTGGTGTGTCTTTGTTTGTGTGCTAACCTTTACTTCTAACACTCTTGTTTGCTAGACTGTTTGTGTATACGAGGTACTATTCCAGCTGACCAACTCCTATACGATCCAGAAATTGAAAGAACAGCTAGGAAGAATAGGAGGCAAGCAAGACAGCAGAATTTGTTAGAACAACAAGGAGAAGAACAAGAGACTTCCACCTCTCAAGTTTGTCAAGAAGAACTCAGAATGGCAGACAATGGTGAAGATGCTCCACCACCACGGAGGACACTTGGTGACTATGCCAATACAAATGTCAACCGGCATGTCACTAGCATAGTGAGGCCTCCAGTGAACTGCAACAACTTTGAAATCAAGCCAAATCTCATCAATATGGTGTCACAAAATCAGTTTGCTGGGTTGGAGAAAGAAGATCCTAATAGTCATGTGTCTAACTTCTTGGAGTTGTGTGACACAGTGAAGATAAATGGTGCATCCGATGATGCAATTCACCTGAGGTTGTTCCCTTTTTCTCTAAGAGATAGAGCCAAGTCTTGGCTCCAATCACAACCAATGGGGAGCTTCACTACATGGGACAACTTAGAGGAAAAATTTCTGGCAAGGTTCTTCCCCACCTCAAGATTTGTAAAGGCAAGGGGTGACATCATAAGCTTTGCTCAACAAGAAGGTGAGACTCTTCATGACACATGGGAAAGGTTCAAGGAATTGCTTCGGAGATGCCCAAACCATGGTTTTGATGATCTTACTCAGATGCAAACATTCTGTAATGGATTGAGGCCATCAACCAGGTACATGTTGGATGCCTCAGCTGGAGGTTCAATGAATACAAAGACAGCAGAGGAAGCTCTGACTTTGATAGAAGCAATGGCCTCTAATGATTACTTGATGCATCATGATCGGGGCCCCACACAAAGAAGGGGAGTGTTGAAGTTAGATTCACAAACTGCATTGTTGGCTCAGAACAAGCTCATGACACAACAACTGGAGTCTCTTACCAAGCAACTAGCTCAACTCCCACAACAACTCCAAACAGTTCAAGGGACACCCATGCCACCCCAACAGGTAATGCGATGTGATTTTTGTGGAGGTGATCATGATAATGGAAGATGTGAGGCACCGCCTAGTTCCCATGAGGAAGCCAATTATATGGGGAACTATGGGCGGCCAGGCAACAATCAATTCCCTAACAACTACAACCAAGGGTGGAGGAATCAACCAAATTCTGGTTGGAAGCAAGATGCCGGACAAACAAGCAAACCTCCTCCTCCACAACCGCCTCAAAATCGGGTTTCTAACTTGGAAAACACCCTCAATCAGTTCATGCAATTGACCATGGCAAACCAGAAAAATACCGATTCTTCTATAAAAAATTTAGAGGTGCAAGTTGGCCAAATTGCAAAGCACCTAGCAGAGCTATCTAGGAGCGGTTTTTCAGGTAACACTCAAACTAATCCTAAGGAGCATTGCAATGATATTGTTTTAAGGAGTGGTAAAAGTCTTGAGAATCTGGGCGGTGAGCCTTTGGTGAAGAATCAAAGAGTTGATGGAAAAACAGAAGTGAGTGCTGAGGAAAAAGAGGAAGATGGCAATGAGGTTGTAGTTGAGGAAGAGGAAAAAGACAATGAGAGGGACAAGAGGGGGAAGCTAGTGGATGAAAATTCAATTTTGAGGAGGACTAAAAGTCAAATTTTGAAGGATGGAAACAAACCTCAAGTGATCCCCTATTACGTGAAGTTGCCCTATCCTCCATTGAGCAAGAAAAAAGAGAAAGAAGAACAATTTGCCAAGTTCCTTGACATATTCAAGAGGTTACAGATCAACATACCCTTTGCGGAAGCCCTGGAACAGATGCCCAATTATGCAAAATTCATGAAGGAACTGCTCACAAAGAAAAGAAAGTTTAAAGAAGGTGAAATTGTTGCCTTAACTGAGGAGTGCAGTGCAATACTGCAGAGGAAGCTACCTCCGAAGCTGAAAGATCCGAGTAGTTTTACAATTCCTTGCACTATTGGGAATGTTGCTATCAGAAAATCCTTATGTGACTTGGGAGCGAGTATCAACTTGATGCCGCTCTCCATTTTGAACAAACTTGGAGGAGTAGAGGTGAAACCAACCAGGATGGCATTGCAGTTAGCTGACAGATCAATCAAGCATCCTTATGGTATCCTGGAAGATGTTCTGGTAAAGGTGGATAAGTTTATCTTTCAAGCGGACTTTGTGGTTTTGGACATGGAGGAGGATGCAGAAGTCCCGTTCATACTGGGGAGACCTTTTCTGGCAACTGGTCGGGCTTTGATAGATATAGAAAAAGGCCAGCTGCAATTCAGAGTGCAAGATGAAACAGTCACTTTCAATGTATTGGAAGCTATGCATCGCACAAGCAATGAAGGGGAGTGTTTCCGCATGGACATTGTGGATACAGGAGCTAAGGAAGTCGATGCACATCAGCACCACCCCTCCACCCCTGAGAAGAAGGAAAAGCTCATCATGAAAGCAACTCTGAAGCTCTGCAAGACAAATGATGCATCAGTTGGTGATGAAGATGGATCTGCTCATCTTGTGAAAACAGAACCTCCGCTGGGAAGAGGTAAGAAGAAGGCCACGAGGCTCAGAGCGAAAAGGGCAAAACAGAAGTTCAAATGCTGGCCTTATAAGAAAGATCAGCTCTTTAAAGGAGTCCCATGGAAGAAAAGTGCTCTTGCACTTCTATGCCCAACCGACCCCAGTTAATTGAAGGAAACCCGTCAAGCTAGTGACGTTAAAGAAGCGCTTATTGGGAGGCAACCCAACTTTTCTTAACCCTTCTCTTTAGTTAATTTTTGTTTTGATTTTTAACTCTTGAATAATTTGAGAAGATCAAGAGTTTTCTTTTACTAATAAAATTGCCTAGTAATTTCAGAGAAAGAAGGAAGGGAGAGCAAGAAGACAAGGAAAGAGCAAAGGCAGCAACCATCACGCCCAAGCCGTGACACTGGTCACGGCCGTGATGAGTCAGAATTGAAGACTAGAAAGGATCACGGCCTAGCCGTGATCCACATCACGAGCGTGATGAGAAGACTCTGAAGGGCAGAAAGCATCACGGCCTAGCCGTGATGGAGTTCCCCATACCACCCCTACTGACCGCCCTAGCCGTGATGAAGCTCACGGCCGTGACATAAATTCTAACAAGTTTCTGACTGGAATGAGAGCCAACACCCGCTACCGCCTCGGTAAGCCGTTCCATTTTGTCTTATTTTATGTTTCTTCCTCTCTCCAACTTGATTGTTTACATTGGGGACAGTGTAAATTCTTAAGCTTGGGGTAGGGGTATTTTTGCATTTGTTCATATTGCATCCATATAGTTTTGCATGATAGTTTGCATGATCACACATTAGATTGCCCTTGCTTAGATTTTGTATCCAATTGTGAGAACTAAGTGCCCAATAATTTGTGATAGTGAATTGTTGAACCCAATTTTTTTATTCTTGTGATATGGCTGCAAATAAAAATGTTTGAGATAATCTTGGATAGTTGATAATTAGCATATGGTTCTATAGACTTGTATTTCTCATTGATTTTTGAACTATTAAAATGTGAGATTTTGAGCCAAAGGGGTACTCACTAAATCTACCCCAGTCTTTGTGTTAGAGTGTTATTCCTCTTGGTTTGCTTTCTCTAGAACTTGACTTAAAACCATTTTGAAGCTTAAAAATTTTTGAAAACATTTTTGAAAATGATTGAGGCACTAGGTAATTTTCTGGCCTTCTGAGCTTTGAATGATGAAATGCTACCCCTTAGTTGCCCAATTTTGAGCTTGAAAGGAAAAAAAAAATACTTTTCTTGGTACCTTGAAATATATTGTTGAATGATGCTTGATAAGTGACCTTCTAAAGTATTACAAAAGGGTAAAAAGGAAGTTGAAAAATTTTGGGATGAAAAGAATCAATGTTTCTCTTGAGTTGAAAAATCTCCCATTCTCCAAACAAAAAGAAAAACACAAGAAAAAGAGAAATAAAGTAGAGAAGGGGATGACAAAAAGAAAATGAGAAATAAAAGCAAAGAAAAGAAAGAAAGGTGGAAAAATGAATTGAAAACCCAAGAAGGTATTTTAGAAGGTGCATGCTTTGCAATGCTTAATTTTGTTAGCCTTTTGAAATGTCCTTTTATTGATTTCCCCACCTAACGATTAATCCCATGGCCACGTTACAAACCAAGTGAAACACCTCTTGATTCTAAATTGTTTTCATTAATAAAGTAGAGATTTGGTTGATAGTCAAGCCTATGGTAGGAATCATTCCTTGAGGAAAATTGAGCGAATTGCCTTTTTCCCTAACACTTGAGTGAGGTGAGAAAGAGAGCCAAGCAAATGAAAAAGCTTGGGGTGAGTTTCAGGTGAGAAAGAGTGCCCAAATCAGTGAGAACATGAGTCTAAGGAACCTAAGCCTCTAATTGGACTTGAATTGATTGTCTCTTGCTGAATTGTTTGAAATGCCTATTACTTGGATTAGTATTTACTCGGGTTCTTGGTTCACTATCCATGTTCTGTTTTTTCTTCTGGCCTTAGTGATTGCTTGAGGACAAGCAATTGAATAAGCTTGGGGTGATTTGATAGTGTGATTTTCATCATGTTTTCTGTACACTTTTGCATGCATTTTGCATATAGATTAGGCATTCTTTATTTGATTTTAGTTAGATTTTCCCTTGGAACGGGTGAAGCGGTTTCTTGGTGTTGTTTTGCAGGAATTCAATGTAAAAATGATCAAAATCAGCCATGGTGGAGCCTGGAGGAAATAGAGCTTGAAAAGTAAAGAATATGAGCCAAACAGAGCCCATCACGGCCTGGCCGTGATGACCATCACGACCGTGATCAAGCAGGGAAGAAGGCAAAAGTCAGAAGCTGTCACGACCTGCCCGTGATAGACATCACGGCCGTGACCAACCAGAAAATTAAGTTTCGCGTCGCGAATCTAGGTCTCTCCTCGCGAGAATCCTTTTTGTGCAAGCGTGCCCACTCCAGAACGCGTCACGGCCTGGCCGTGATGGCCATCACGGCCGTGACGCGCAGCAGCTCTATATATAGAAGCGCAGCAGACAGAACTGGGGGAGATGGGGACTGGACCAGAGAAAAGGAGGCAGCCAAGATACCCTAGGAGGCCAATTTCTGCTACTTTGGTGGCTGGGTGCATCCTTCCATGGAGTGCTTCCCTTCCTTCATCTTAGTATCTCTCCTTTTCCCTTCTCCTTTGATGATGTGTAACTAAACTCCCATTGTTGGGGTTAGGGTAGCCATTTCTGAATTCTTATGCATATGACTTGAATCTTGTAATATGGTTTTTACTTCTTTATTGAGTGATTGATTCTCTATGCTTAATACTTGTTGTGGCTAGCACCCCCATGACATGATTAGTGTTTTGATATGCAATTGGAAAATTCGTGTTAAAACCGAAATTGAGATTAATCACCTGATAAGCCTTGTATCTAGGAATGGAACTAGGTTTGTTAGCAATCGTGTAATCCCTAATCATAATGCAAATTCATTAATCTAGGCCACCTAAGGAATTAGGGTCTATTAGTGGATTTAGGCTTTTGTCATCCGAGGAATCGGGGCTTGAGTAATTTAGTGGATTGATTGTCATAATTGAAGTGGAAACTGTTTATTAGTCATTTCATTGCATGAGGATGAAGTTTGGTGAACCTAATCCCAACATCTTTTATCATATTTGAAACCCATCTCTTATTGCCTTCCAAGTGTTTGAGAAAATTACAAAAAGAGTTTGTTTTTCTTATGTTGTTAGTTCTAGTTTTTGTTAGTTTAGAACTCTCTTCAATCCAAGAATCCGCTTAGATAGTAATTGGTTTGGTACGTGTTAGTACTTGTCGCAGTCCTCGTGGGAACGATAAAACGGTCTCACCACCATATTACTTGCACGATGATGTGCGCTGCGGCGCGCGCGTGCGATTCCGGCAAGTGTACCGGACTGCCGTCAAGTAATAAAAGATATCGAACCCACAGAGACTGTGTTCTCGAATCGCAATCGGTTTTCGAATCGATTAGATCTGGACTTTTTAGATGGTTTTGAAAAAGGTTTGAATTTGAAATTAAGAGATAGATGAGCAGAAGATAATTAAAACAGAAAACAAATGTTTTTGGGGTTTTAGATCTAAATGGATTCCTAGGGATTTGGGTTACCTTTGAGGCTGTCCATGTTGCTAATCTGATTTACCTTTGTTGATTACCGAAATTGCCTTGAAGGCGAGTTTATCCTCTGATAGCTTAAGCTCCCTCTCGGGTTACAAAAGCCGTGCCCAATTGACCCGACCCCTACTCTCGTGGTAGTCGATCCCATATTAGACCCTTTGCGCTTCGTGACAACTCGTTGCTCCTCGAGGGATGGCTTCTAACTCTCGTGATTTCAGTCCCAAGTCTGACTTCTATAGGTCCGACACTTAAGTTCACCGCTAGGTTCCTCCTTATAATGTCTAAGTCATGCAAATAACCTAAGTTCACCGCTAGGTTCCTCCTTGGATCATCCACATCTCACAAACCAGTGGCCGCCGAATTTTACGAGTGAAACACCCTAGAAATCCTAAGTTCACCGCTAGGTTCCTCCTTAGAACGTCTACGTCACGTAAATAAGCGGTTGCCGAATTTACGAGTGGTTAACACATTAGAAATCAGATCTAAAACAATACGAAATCAACAACGATTTTACATCAAATCAACAACATTTACAAAACTCGGGCAGAGCCCTAGTCCCTAGAAACAAACTACTACTCCAATCTTGCCATGGAGATGACAAGCTGGGTTGACAACATAGTGAAAATCAGAGAAGAGAAGAGAAGAGGAGAAGAGAGATCTATGCCTAAAGTCCTAGTTGTTATGGATGTGATCCTTCCTCCTCCAATTTATCCCTGATGTGATCTGCCTGGTCCTTATTTATAGATGTGGGAAGTTAGAGTCCCAATCTAACTCAAATTCTAATCCAAATTCGGTTTCTTCAGGTCCAAGTAATGCGCGTCACGGCCGTGATGGCCATCACGGCCAGGCCGTGACGGTCTCTGCTTCTGGCACTTTTGCAAAATTCCAGTCTCTCGCGAGGCGAGACTATTCTCGCGTCGCGAGCCCTCTGTTATGGCCGTGTTCTGAATTTCACGGCTGGGCCGTGATGTGCTCTGACTTGTGGTGGTTTTGGGTCACGGCCGTGATGGCTATCACGGCTAGGCCGTGACAGACTCTGACTTCAGCCTTTGTTCTTTTTCAGTTTTTGCTCGATCATGGCCGTGATGGGCTCTGTTTGGCTCATTTTCTGCACTTTTAAAGCTCTATCTTCATCCAAACCTCATCATGGTTGATCTTGAGCATTTTACCCTTGATATCTGCAAAACAACACACGAAAACCGCCTTACCCGTTCCAAAGGAAAATTAACCTAAAATCTAATAAAAATATGCCTAAACTACATGAAAATGCATGCAAAATGATAGACAAAGATGATGTGGAATCACACTCATCAAATCACCCCAAGCTTAAAACTTTGCTTGTCCTCAAGCAATTACTCAGGCCATAAGATAAATCAATCAAAGCGTGGATAGTGAACCAAAAACCCTAGAAGCTAATCCAAGTAATAGGCATTTTTAATAAGCACTCAAGAGATAATCAAGTTCAAGTCCAATTAGAAGCTTAGGGTTTTTCAAGTTCATGTCCTCACTGATTTGAGCACTCATCTCACCTCACTCAAGTGTTTTAGGGTTTATTGACAATTCACTCAGTTTCCTCAAGGAAAGTATTTTACCATAGGCTTGACTATTAACCAAATCTCTACTTTATTAATGAAAACACTTAAGAATCAAGAGGTCTTTTCCTTTGGTTGTAATGTGGCCATGGGATTTACCAAGAAAAGTATTTTATCTTTAGGCTCAAAATTGGGCAACTAAGGGGTAGCATTTAAACATTCAAAGCTCGGGAGGCCGGAAAAAAATACCTAGTGCCTCAATCATTTCCAAAAATGTTTTCAAAAAATTTTAAGTTTTGAAATGGTTTCATGTCAAGTTCTAGAAAATACAGTCCAAGAGGAATTACAACACTCTAGCACAAGAAATGGGGTAGATTTAGTGAATACCCCTTTTGGCTCAAAATCTTACATTTAGTAGTTCAAAAATCAGTGAGGTACACAAGTTTAAGGAACCACATGCTAATTATCAACTATCAAATGACTATCTCAAGAATTTTTATTTTTAGCCATATCACAAGAATAATGAAAAATTGGGTTCAAAATTCACTATCTCATTTCATTTGGCTCCAAGTTCTCACAATCGGATGCATGTTCTAATTGAGGGGCAATCTAGAGAATGTGATCATACCAATCTATGCCTATGTGAATGCAACATGAATGCAACAATGCAAATGCAAAAATAAATACCCCTACCCCAAGCTTGATTACTTACATTGTCTCCAATGTAAATAATCAAGTCGGAGAGAGGATAAAAATTGGAACAACTTACCGAATCGGTAGCGGGTGTTGGCTTCACATTCCAGTCAAAACTCGGGTAGAAATTAGTATCACGGCCGTGAGGCTCATCACGGGCAGGCCGTGATCGTTTCTGGTCCTCAGGAGTTGCCCTGTCACGGCCGTGATCTACATCACGGCTAGGCCGTGATGCTCTCTGGCCTTGGCATCCTACTCATCACGCCCGTGATGGTTGTCACGGCTAGGCCGTGATCCTTTCTGTGATCTTGTTTAGCTTATCACGGCCGTGACAGTCGTGATGGCCTCTGACTTTATTTTTCTCTGCTCTTCTTCCCTTTCTCAACCTGAAAACACTAGACAAACCTATTAATGATATTTTTGCCTCTTGATCTTCTCAAATTATTCAAGAGGTTAATTCAAAAACAAAAGGAAAAAGGGAAAGAAAACTTGGGTTGCCTCCCAAGAAGCGCTTATTTATGGTCTTAAGCTTGACCATACTTCCTTCAATCAACCGGGGTCGACTGGGCGTAGAAGTGCATGAACACTTCTCTTCCAAGGAACTCCTTCAAAAAGCCGTTTCTGCTCATACGGCCAATAACGCTTCCGCTTCGCTCTTTTCTCTTGGAGCTTCCTAGCCTTCCTTCCTCCCGGCGGAAGTTTTGTTTCCGCATGGACAACAACTCCAACTCCATCACTGCTGGGTGCATCATTAGCCTTGCATATCTTCGGAGTTGCTTCCATGTTAAGTTCCTCTTTTACCACTGGAGACGTTACATCAATTCTGCACACATGGCTCTCAAAAGGAGGGTTGTTACAAGAGTTAGTTAACTGAAAATTTACCCTACCTTCCTCTACATTTAGAGAGAGTTTACCATTCCTTACGTCTATTACTGCTCCAGCGGTTGCCAAGAATGGCCTTCCTAAAATGATGGGGAATTTAGAATTCCCTTTCATATCCAATACCAGGAAGTCGGTAGGGATGAAGAATTTCCCTACCTTTACAGGAACATTCTCTAGTATGCCTAGAGGAGTCCTAGTTGAGCCATCCGCAAATTGTAAGGGGAATTTGAATGGTCTCAACTCTTTGTTTCCCAACCTTTCCACAATAGTGAGGGACATCAAGCTCGTGCTAGCCCCTAAGTCACATAAGGCTGGGTCTATTTGCACCTGTTCGATCGAGCAAGAGATGGAGAAACTACCTGGGTCTTTCAGTTTAGTAGGCATTTTAATCTCTACATCTACTTGCTTTTTCCCCCGACCAACCTCTGTGGGAAAGGTATCGGGGTTGGTACGGTGGTGGAGGGACATACTTCGGTTCTGGCTCTTCTTTTTCGCTCGTGTCCTCCTCCGGTTCCACCTCCATTTCAGCTACCCCCACCCCAAGCTTATCATCCCTCAAGTGTATGACATTGCAATGCTCATTGGGATTTGCTTCGGGTTGCCCCGGGAATGTACCCTTAGGTCTCGAGTACGTGCTGACTTGTTGGGCAATTTGTGTTTCTAGCATCTTGTTATGAGTTGCTAAGTTGTCTACCTTAGATGCTAGCTCCTTTATTGCTTCACTCACTGCCCTTCCTTGTTGTCTAAACTCCTCATTCTGTTTTGTCTGAGTTTCAACAAAACTTTCAAATAAAGTCTCGAGTTTAGATCTTTGTACCTGAGGATACCCCGGTGCTGCTCTCTTATTACCTTGACCCTCTTGGAACTCATGGTTGAGCGTGTTGTTGTAGTTGCCATAGGAGAGGTAAGGGTTGTTCCTTCTTTGGTTGTAGGGATTTGGGGGAGCATAGTTGGGCAGCTTCGGGTTCGTATCGTAGAAGTTGTTACAAGAGTTCACTTACTCACCCGAAGTGCCGGATCCATGTGGGCATTCCATCATGTCATGTCCCTGCATTCCACAAATCTCACAAACAAGGTTAGTAGCACCTAATGCACTCACATTAGCTCTTTCAAGCCGATCAAAACGTTTATTAAGTGAGTCTATCTTTGACATAATAAGATCTGTGCTATTTACCTCAAACTTACCCCCCGAAATCTTGTTCGGGTTATTACCTCTTTCGGATCCCCATTGGTGGTAGTTGGTGGCGACATTCTCGATGATGTTGAATGCCTCAGTCAGAGACCTATTCATAAACGCTCCACCGGCTGCAGAATCAGGTGACACCTTCGAAGAGTAGTCCAATCCGTTATAGAAGGTGTGCGCTATTAACCACCTCTCGAGTCCGTGATGTGGGCAAGACTCAAGCAGTCCCTTGTAGCGATCCCAAGCTTCTGATAATGATTCTCCGTCTTTCTGGAAGAAGCCGGTGATCTGGGTTCTTATGTAGGCCGTCTTGGATGGAGGGAAGAATTTCTCCAAGAACGCCTGCTCCAATTGGTCCCAAGTAGTCAAGGTGTTAGCGGGAATTTGCTTAAGCCAGGCCTTCGCCTTTGCAGTGAGAGATGAGGGGAACAGTCTCAAACGCACAACATCGACCGAGGCTCCATTAATCCTGATTGCGTCGGTGAACTCTAAGAATGTTTCTATATGATCGGTCGGGTCCTCCGAAGGCAATCCTCCGAATTGATGTTGCCTAATCATGTTGATTAGCGTAGGTGGTATGGTATAGTTCTCCGCCTCAATCTCTGGCCTTGCAATCCCAGTTCGCAAGCCTCTCGCATTTGGGGCTGCGTAGTCCTTCAAAGGCTTTGTATCCGGTTGATTCGCCATGAGTGGAACGGGACTCAACCTTTCTCCCTCTCTTTGTAGTCTTCTACGTCTGTGGAAGGTCCTCTCGATCTCCGGATCAATCTCACTAAGGCTCCCAAGACTTAGGGATCTTTGCATATAACACACAGAGAGATGGATACAATAGAAGGAAAAGAAATTTTTGATTTTTTTTTTTTGAATTTTAGAAATAAAAATCAAACAAAAAGAAAAGGGTCTAGAAAAAATCAATTCAAAATTTGAATTGAGATTCGAAAAGGCACAGTCCCCGGCAACGGCGCCAAAAACTTGATGTGCACTGCGGCGCGCGCGTGCGATTCTGGCAAGTGTACCGGACTGCCGTCAAGTAATAAAAGATATCGAACCCACAGAGACTGTGTTCTCGAATCGCAATCGGTTTTCGAATCGATTAGATATGGACTTTTTAGATGGTTTTGAAAAAGGTTTGAATTTGAAATTAAGAGATAGATGAGCAGAAGATAATTAAAACAGAAAACAAATGTTTTTGGGGTTTTAGATCTAAATGGATTCCTAGGGATTTGGGTTACCTTTGAGGCTGTCTATGTTGCTAATCTGATTTACCTTTGTTGATTACCGAAATTGCCTTGAAGGCGAGTTTATCCTCTGATAGCTTAAGCTCCCTCTCGGGTTACAAAAGCCGTGCCCAATTGACCCGACCCCTACTCTCGTGGTAGTCGATCCCAGATTAGACCCTTTGCACTTCGTGACAACTCGTTGCTCCTCGAGGGACGGCTTCTAACTCTCGTGATTTCAGTCCCAAGTCTGACTTCTATAGGTCCGACACTTAAGTTCACCGCTAGGTTCCTCCTTATAATGTCTAAGTCATGCAAATAACCTAAGTTCACCGCTAGGTTCCTCCTTGGATCATCCACATCTCACAAACCAGTGGCCGTCGAATTTTACGAGTGAAACACCCTAGAAATCCTAAGTTCACCGCTAGGTTCCTCCTTAGAACGTCTACGTCACGCAAATAAGCGATTGCCGAATTTACGAGTGGTTAACACACTAGAAATCAGATCTAAAACAATACGAAATCAACAACGATTTTACATCAAATCAACAACATTTACAAAACTCGGGCAGAGCCCTAGTCCCTAGAAACAAACTACTACTCCAGTCTTGCCATGGAGATGACAAGCTGGGTTGACAACATAGTGAAAATCAGAGAAGAGAAGAGAAGAGGAAAAGAGAGATCTATGCCTAGAGTCCTAGTTGTTATGGATGTGATCCTTCCTCCTCCAATTTATCCCTGATGTGATCTGCCTGGTCCTTATTTATAGATATGGGAAGTTAGAGTCCCAATCTAACTCAAATTCTGATCCAAATTCGGTTTCTTCAGGTCCAAGTAATGCGCGTCACGGCCGTGACGGCCATCACGGCCAGGCCGTGACGGTCTCTGCTTCTGGCACTTTTGCAAAATTCCAGTCTCTCGCGAGGCGAGACTATGCTCGCGTCGCGAGCCCTCTATTATGGCCGTGTTCTGAATTTCACGGCTGGGCCGTGATGTGCTCTGACTTGTGGTGGTTTTGAGTCACGGCCGTGATGGCTATCACGGCTAGGCCGTGACAGACTCTGACTTCAGCCTTTGTTCTTTTTCAGTTTTTGCTCGATCATGGCCGTGATGGGCATCACGGCTAGGCCGTGATGGGCTCTGTTTGGCTCATTTTCTGCACTTTTAAAGCTCTATCTTCATCCAAACCTCATCATGGTTGATC
>JAUPTC010003750.1:0-14354 GCA_030762895.1 Sophora flavescens
TTTGGGTCAAAATTAGGGTTTGGGGTTTGAATTAGGGTTTTGAGTTAAAAATAGGGGAATAGGGTTAGAATTAGGGTTTTGGGATAAAATTACGGTTTCAGGTCAAAATTAGGGCTTAGGGTTAGAATTTGGGTTTTGAGTTAAAAATGGGGTTTTCGGTCAAAATTAGGGTTTGGGGTCAAATTTAGGGTTTAGAGTCAAAATTAGGGTTTCAAATAGGGTTTTGGGTCAAAATTTGCGTTTGGGGTTTGAAATAGGGTTTTGAGTTTAAAATAGGGTTAGAATTAGGGTTTTGGGTTAAAATTTGGGTTTCGGGTCAAAATTAGGGTTTTGGGTCAAAATTTGGGCTTAGGGTTAGATTTTGGGTTTGGAGTAAAAAATGGGTTTGGTCAAAATTATGGTTTTGGGTCATTAGGGTCTAGAGGCAAAATTAGGGTTTGGGTTAAAATGGGTTTTGGTTAAAATTTGGGTTTTTGGTCCAAATTAGGGTTTTGAGTCAAAATTGGTTTGGGGTTTGAATTAGGGTTTTGAGTTAAAAATAGGGTTAGAATTAGGGTTTGGGTTAAAATTTGGGTTTTGGGTCAAATTGGGGCTTAGGTTAGATTTTGGGCTTTGAGTTAAAAATAGGGTTTGGGTTAAAATTTAGGTTTTTGGTCAAATTAGGGTTTTAGGTCAAAATAGGGTGAGAATTGGTTTTGGGTTAAAATTTGGGTTTTGGATCAAAATTAGGGTTTGGGTCAAATTTAGGATTTAGGGTCAAAATTAGGGTTAGAATTAGGGTTTGTGTTAAAATTAGGGTTTGGTCAAATTAGTTGGGGTCAAAAATAGGGCTTAGCGTTAGAATTTGGATTTTAAGTAAAAATAGGGTTTTGGGTCAAATTAGGGTTTGGGTCAAAATTAGAGTTTGGGTTAAAATTTGGGTTTGGGTGAAAATTTGGGTTTGGGTCTAAATTAGGGTTTTGGGTCAAAATTAGCGCTTAGGTTTTAATTAGGGTTTGAGTTAAAAATAGGGTTTTGGGTCAAAAATGGGTTAAAATTAGGGTTTCGTGCCAAATTAGAGTTTTGCGTCAAAATTAGGGCTTAGGGTTAAAATTGGGTTTTGGGTAAAATTATGGTTTCGGTCAAAATTAGGGTGTTGGGTTAAAATTTGGGTTTTTGGTCCAAATTAGGGTTTAGGGTGATAAATAGCGTTAAGAGTTTATTATATGGTTTTGGGTGAAAAATAGGGTTAGAATTAGGGTTTACGTAAATTTCGGGTTTGGTAAAAATTAGGTACTGGGTCAAAATTAGGGTTTAGGGTTTGAATTAGGGTTTGGGTCCAAAATAGGGTTAAAATTATGGCTTTGGGTTAAAATTAGGGTTTTGGTTTAAAATTAGTGTTTCGGTCAAAATTAGGGTTTGGTCAAAAATTAGGACTTAGGGTTAGAATTTGGGTTTTGAGTTAAAAATAGGGTTTTGGGTCAAAATTAGGGTTTAGGGTTTGGTTCAAAATTAGCGTTTGGGGCTTGAATTAGGTTTTGAGTTAAAAATAGGTTTGGATGTGGGTTTTGGGTTAGGAATAGGGTTTGGGGTCAAAATTAGGGTTTTGGGTCAAAATTAGGGCTTAGGTTAGAATTTAGGTTTTGAGCTAAAAATGGGTTTTGTGTCAAAATTAGGGTCTTGGTCAAATTTAGGGTTTATGGTCAAAATTAGGGTTTGAATTAGGGTTTTGGGTCAAAATTAGTGGTCCTTTAGGTTTTAAAATTAGGTATTAGGTTTAAAATTTGGGTTTTGGTCCAAATTAGGGTTTTAGGTCAAAATTAGGGTTAGAATTAGGTTTGGGGTTAGAATTAGGGTTTGAGGTCAAAATTAGGGTTTTGGGTCAAAATTAGGCTTAGGGTTAGAATTTGGCCTTGAGTTAAAAATGGGTGTTAGGTCAAAATTAGGGTTTTGGGTCAAAATTAGGTTTGAATTAGGTTTGGGTCAAAATTGAGCTTAAATAAATTAGGGTTTTAGGCTTGAATTAGGGTTTTGAGTTAAAAATAGGGTTTGGGGTCTAAATAGGGGTTAGAATTAGGGTTTAAATAGAATTAGGTCTCGTCAAAATAGGGTTTGGCATAGGTGTCAAAATTAGGGCTTAGGGTTAGAATTTGGGTTTTGAGGTAAAATGGGTTTTGAGTCAAATTTAGGGTTATGGTCAAAAATTAGGTTTGAATGAATTTCTGTCAAAATTAGAGCTTGGGTTAAAATTGGGGTTTTGGTAAAATTTGGTTTTTGATCAAAATTAGTGTTTGGGGTCTGAATTAGGTTTTGAGTTAAAATTAGGTTTTGGGTCAAAAATAGGGTTAGAATTAGGTTTTGGGTTAGAATTAGGTTTGGGTCAAATATTAGGCTTTGGGTCTGAATTAGGGTTTGAGTTAAAAATAGGGTTTTATAATAGGTTGAATTAGGGTTTTAGTAAAAATTAGGATTTTGGCCAAAATTAGGGTCTGGGGTCAAAATTAGGGCTTAGGTTAGAATTTGGGTTTTTTATTGGGTTAAAATTAGGTTTTGTGTTAAATTGGGTTTTTGGTCCAAATTAGGTTTTAGTCAAAATTAGCGTCGGGGTTTGAATTGGTTTTGAGTTAAAAATAGGTTAGAATTAGGTTTGGGTTAAAATTAGGATTTTGGTCAAAATTAGGGGTTTGAGTCAAAATTAGGCTTAGGGTTAGAATTTGGATTTTAAGTGAAAAATAGGGTTAAAATTAGGGTTTGAATAAAATTGCTTGGGTTAAAATTAGGGTTTTGGGTCAAATTATCAAACTAGGGTTTGCCAGTTTTGAGTTAAAAATAGGGTTTGATCAAAAATAGGGCTAAATTAGGTTACAAATTAGTTTGGGTCAAAATTGGACTTAGGGTTAAAATTGGGTTGGTAAAATTATGGTTTCGGTCAAAATTAGGTGTGTAAAATTTAGGGTTTAGGGTCAAATAGGTTAGGGTTTGAAATAGGGTTTAGAGTTTATTATATGGTTTTGGGTCAAAAATAGGTAGGAATTAGGGTTTTACGAAATTCCTGCTTTCAAAAATTAGGGCACGGGACAAAATCAGGGTTTAGGGTTTGAATTAGGTTTTGGGTCCAAAATAGGGTAAAATTATGGCTTTAAGTTAAAATTAGGGTTTTGGTTTAAAATTAGTGTTTGTGTCAAAATTAGGGTTTCTGTCAAAATTAGGACTTAGGGTTAGAATTTGGGTTTTGAGTTAAAAATAGGTTTGGGTAAAATTAGGGTTTAGGGTTTTGGTTCAAAATTAGCATCTGGGGTTTGAATTAGGTTTGAGTTAAAAATAGGTTAGAATTGGGTTTTAGTGGTTTTACAAAATTAGGTTTGGGGTCAAAATTAGGGCTTAGGTTAGAATTTGGGCTTTGAGTTAAAAATGGGTTTTGTGTCAAAATTAGGGTCTTGGACAAATTTAGGGTTTATGGTCAAAATTAGGGTTTGAATTATGGTTTGACAAAATTAGAGCTTTGTTGTAAAAATTAGGGTATTGGGTTAAAATTTGGGTTTTTGGTCCAAATTAGGTTTTAGGTCAAAATTATGGTTTGAATTAGGGTTGAGTTAAAACAGGGTTAGAATTAGGTTTTAGGTCAAAATAGGTTAGAATTAGGGTTTTGAGTTAAAAATGGTCTCGGTCAAAATTAGGTTTGGGTCAAAATTAGGGTTTAGGGTTAGAATTTGGTTTGAGTTAAAAAGGGTGTTGAGTCAAAATTAGGTTTTGGTCAAAATTAGGTTTTAGGTCAAAATTAGGGTTTGAATTAGGTTTGGGTCAAAATTAGTTGGGTTAAAATTGGGTTTTAGGTTTGAATTAGGTTTTGAGTTAAAAATAGGTTTGGGGTCATAAATAGGTTAGAATTAGGGTTTTGGGTTAGAATTAGGGTTTCGGTCAAAATTAGGTTTCGGTCAAAATTAGGCTTTAGGGTTAGAATTTGGGTTTTGAGGTAAAAATGGGTTTTGAGTCAATTTAGGGGTTATGGTCAAAATTAGGGCTTGAATTAGGTTTGTCAAAAATTAGAGCCTTTGGGTTAAAATTTGGGTTTTGGGTAAAAATTTGGGTATTTGGTCAAAATTAGTGTTTGGGGTCTGAATTAGGTTTGAGTTAAAAATAGGGTTTTAGTCAAAAATAGGTTAGAATTAGGGTTTAAGTAGAATTAGGTTTCGGGTCAAATATTAGGTTTTCTGGAATTAGGGTTTTGAGTTAAAAATAGGGTTTGAGTCATAAATAGGCTAGAATTAGGTTTTAAGTTAAAATTAGGGATCTCGGTCAAAATTAGGTCTGGGTCAAAATTAGGCTTATGGTTAGAATTTTTTTTCATTAATGGGGTTTTTGTCAAAATTATTTGGGTTAAAATTTGGGTTTTGGTCCAAATTAGGTTTGGGTCAAAATTAGCGTTCGGGTTTGAATTAGGGTTTTGAGTTAAAAATAGGGTTAGAATTAGGTTTTGGGTTAAAATTAGGTTTCGGTCAAAATTAGGTTACATCAAAATTAAGGCTTAGAGTTAGCATTTGGGTTTTGAGTTAAAAATAGTGTTTTGGTAAAAATTGTGTTAGAATTAGGTTTTGGGTTAAAATTAGGGTTCGCTACAAAATTAGAGTTTGGTTCAAAATTAGGGATTAGTGTTAGAATTTGGGTTTTGGGTAAAATTTTGGTTTCGTGTCAAATTTAGGGTTCTGGTTAAAATTTAGGGTTTAGTGTCAAAATTTGGATTTAGGGTTTGAAATAGGTTTTGAGTTTATTATATGGTTGGGTCAAAAATAGGGTTAGAATTAGGCTTTACGTAAATTTGCCTGGTAAAAATTAGGGTTCTGGGACAAAATCAGGGTTTAGGGTTTGAAATAGGGTTAAAATTATGGCTTTGGGTTAAAATTAGGGTTTTGGTTAAAAATTAGTGTTTCGGGTCAAAATTAGGGTTCTAGGTCAAATTTAGGGTTTAGGGTTTGAAAAAGGATTTTGGATCAAAATTAAGATTTGGGTCAAAATTAGGATTTGGGTCAAAATTAGCGTTTGGGGTTTGAATTAGAGTTTTGAGTTAAAAATAGGGTTAGAATTATGGTTTTGGGTCAAAATTAGGTTTTGGATCAAAATTAGGTTCTGGGTCAAATTTAGGTTTAGGGTCAAAATTAGGTTTGAATTAGGGTTTAGGGTCAAAATTAGATCTTTGAGTTAAAATTAGGGTTTTGGGTTAAAATTAGGTTTTTGGTCCAAATTAGGGTTTTGGTTCAAAATTAGCATTTGGGGGTTTGAATTTGGGTTTTGAGTTAAAAATAGGTTAGAATTGGGGTTTTGGGTTAGAATTAGGTTTCGGTCAAAATTAGGGTTTTGGGTCAAAATTAGGGCTTAGGGTTAAAATTTGGGGTTTGAGTTAAAAATGGTTTTGGGTCAAAATTAGGGTTTTCACAAAATTAGAGTTTGGGTTAAGATTTGGGTTTGGGTTAAAATTTAGGTTTTTGTCAAAATTAGTGTGGGTTTGAATTAGGGTTTTGATTTAAAAATAGGTTTTGGGTCAAAATTAGCTTTTGGGTCAATTTTAGGTTTAGGTCAAAATTAGGTTTGAATTAGGTTTTGAGTCAAAATTAGAGCCTTGGGTTAAAATTAGGGTTTGGGTTAAAATTTGGGTTTTTGGTCCAAATTAGTTTGGGGTCAAATATGTTGGGGTTTGAAATAGGGTTTTGAGTTTAAAATAGGGTTAGAATTAGGTTTTTGGTTAAAATTTGGGTTTTGGTCAAAATTAGGTTTTGGGTCAAAATTGGGCTTTTGGTTAGATTTGGGTTTTGAGTTAAAATGGGGTTTGTCAAAATTAGGGTTTGGGTCAAATTTAGGTCTAGAGGCAAAATTAGAGCTTGGGTTAAAATTAGGGTTTTTTAAAATTAGGTTTTTGGTCCAAATTAGGTTTTGGGTCAAAATTTGTTTGGGTTTGAATTAGGGTTTTGAGTTAAAAATAGGATTAGAATTAGGGTTTTGTGTTAAAATTTGGGTTTGGTCAAAATTAGGCTTAGGGTTAGATTTTGGGTTTTGAGTTAAAAATAGGGTTTTGGGTTAAAATTTAGGTTTTTGGTCCAAATTAGTGTTTTTTCGTAAAAGGTGAGAATTAGGTTTTGGGTTAAAATTTGGTTTGGATCAAAATTAGTGTTCGGGTCAAATTTAGGATTTAGGGTCAAATTGTTAGGTTTTGTGTTAAAATTAGGTTTTGGTCAATTGGTTTGGGTCAAAAATAGGCTTAGGCTAGAATTTGGATTTTAAGTGAAAATAGGTTTGGGTCAAAATTAGGTTGGGTTTTTTTGTTTGGTTTAGGTTTTAATTAGGGTTTTGAGTTAAAAATAGGGTTTTGGGTCAAAAATAGGTTAAAATTAGGTTTCTGGACAAAATTAGAGTTTTGGTCAAAATTAGGCTTAGGGTTACAATTTGGGTTTTGGGTAAAATTATGGTTTGGTCAAAATTAGGGTTCTGTAAAATTTAGGGTTTAGGTCAAAATTAGGGTTTGAAATAGGTTTAGAGTTTATTATATGGTTTTGGGTCAAAAATAGGGTTAGAATTAGGGTTTTACATAATTTTTGTCTCTGTAAAAATTAGGTACTGGGTCAAAATCAGGTTTAGGGTTTGAATTAGGTTTTGGGTCCAAAATAGGTTAAAATTATGGCTTTGGGTTAAAATTAGGGTTTTGGTTTAAAATTAGTGTTTCAGGTCAAAATTAGGGTTTCGGGTCAAAATTAGGACTTAGGGTTAGAATTTGGGTTTTGAGTTAAAAATAGGGTTTTGGGTCAAAATTAGGGTTTAGGGTTTTGGTTCAAAATTAGCATTTGGGGTTTGAATTAGGGTTTTGAGTTAAAAATAGGGTTAGAATTGGGGTTTTGGGTTAGAATTAGGGTTTTGGGTCAAAATTAGGGTTTTGGGTCAAAATTAGGGCTTAGGGTTAGAATTTGGGTTTTGAGTTAAAAAATGGGTTTTGTGTCAAAATTAGGGTCTTGGGTCAAATTTAGGGTTTATGGTCAAAATTAGGGTTTGAATTATGGTTTTGAGTCAAAATTAGAGCTTTGGGTTAAAATTAGGGTATTGGGTTAAAATTTGGGTTTTTGGTCCAAATTAGGGTTTTAGGTCTAAAATAGGGTTAGAATTAGGGTTTTGGGTTAGAATTAGGGTTTCGGGTCAAAATTAGGGTTTTGGGTCAAAATTAGGGTTTTGGGTCAAAATTAGGGCTTAGGGTTAGAATTTGGGTTTTGAGGTAAAAAATTGGTTTTGAGTCAAATTTAGGGTTTATGGTCAAAATTAGGGTTTGAATTAGGGTTTTCTGTCAAAATTAGAGCTTTGGGTTAAAATTTGGGTTTTGGGTTAAAATTTGGGTTTTTGGTCAAAATTAGTGTTTGGGGTTTGAATTAGGGTTTTGAGTTAAAAATAGGGTTTTGGGTTAGAATTAGGGTTTCGGGTCAAATTTAGGGTTTTGGGTTTGAATTAGGGTTTTGAGTTAAAAATAGGGTTTTTGGTCATAAATAGGGTTAGAATTAGGGTTTTGGGTTAAAATTAGGGATTCGGGTCATAATTAGGGTTTGGGGTCAAAATTAGGCTTAGGTTAGAATTTGGGTTTTATTAAAAATGGGGTTTGGTCAAAATTAGGGTTTTGGGTTAAAATTTGGTTTTTGGTCCAAATTAGGGTTTGGGTCAAAATTAGGGGGTTTGAATTAGGTTTTGATTTTAAAATAGGGTTAATATTAGGGTTTTGGGTTAAAATTAGGGTTTGGTCAAAATTAGGTTACGGTCAAAATTATGGTTAGAGTTAGAATTTGGGTTTTGAGTTAAAAATAGTGTTTGGGTCAAAAATTGTGTTAGAATTAGGGTTTTGTTTAAAATTAGGTTTCGTGTCAAAATTAGAGTTTTGGGTCAAAATTAGACTTAGGGTTAGAATTTGGGTTTTGGGTAAAATTATGGTTTGGGTCAAAATTAGGGTTCTGAGTAAAATTTAGGGTTTAGGTCAAAATTAGGATTTAGGGTTTGAAATAGGTTTTGAGTTTATTATATGGTTTGGGTCAAAAATAGGTTAGAATTATGGCTTTACGAAATTTTGGTTCTGTAAAAACTAGGGTTCTGGGACAAAATCAGGGTTTAGGGTTTGAAATAGGGTTTAGGGTCAAAAATAGGGTTAAAATTATGGCTTTGGGTTAAAATTAGGGTTTTGGTTTAAAATTAGTATTTCGGGTCAAAATTAGGGTTCTAGGTCAAATTTAGGGTTTAAAATTAGTATTTTGGGTCAAAATTAGCGTTTTGGGTCAATTTTAGGGTTTAGGGTCAAAATTAGGGTTTGAATTAGGGTTTTGGGTCAAAATTAGAGCCTTGGGTTAAAATTAGGGGTTTGGGTTAAAATTTGGGTTTTTGGTCCAAATTTGGGTTTTGGGTTTGAAATAGGGTTTTGAGTTTAAAATAGGGTTAGAATTAGGGTTTTGGGTTAAAATTTGGGTTTCGGGTCAAAATTAGGGTTTTGGGTCAAAATTTGGGCTTAGGGTTAGATTTTGGGTTTTGAGTTAAAAATGGGGTTTTTAGTCAAAATTAGGGTTTTGGGTCAAATTTAGTGTCCAGAGGCAAAATTAGAGCTTTGGGTTAAAATTAGGTTTTTTGTTAAAATTTGGGTTTTTGGTCCAAATTAGGTTTTGGGTCAAAATTGCGTTTGGGGTTTGAATTAGGGTTTTAGTTAAAAATAGGATTAGAATTAGGGTTTGGGTTAAAATTTGGTTTTGGGTCAAAAATTGGCTTAGGTTAGATTTTTGGTTTTGAGTTAAAAATAGGTTTTGGGTTAAAATTTAGGTTTTTGGTCCAAATTAGGTTTTCGGTCATAAATAGGTGAGAATTAGGTTTTGGGTTAAAATTTGGGTTTGGATCAAAATTATTGTTCGGGTCAAAGATTTAGGGTCAAAATTAGGGTTAGAATTAGGGTTTTGTGTTAAAATTAGGGTTTCGGTCAAAATTAGGCTTTGGGTCAAAAATAGGCTTAGCGTTAGAATTTGATTTTAAGTGAAAATAGGTTTTGGGTCAAAATTAGGGTTTGGGTCAAAATTAGAGCTAGTTGTTAGTTAAAATTTGGGTTTGGGTCCAAATTAGGTTTTGGGTCAAAATTAGCGTTTAGGTTTTAATTAGGGTTTTGAGTTAAAAATAGGGTTTTGGGTCAAAAATAGGTTAAAATTAGGGTTCCTGACAAAATTAGAGTTTTGGGTCAAAATTAGGGCTTAGGTTACAATTTGGGTCATGGGTAAAATTATGGTTTCGGTCAAAATTAGGGTTTGGGTAAAATTTAGGGTTTAGGGTCAAAATTAGGGTTTAGGGTTTGAAATAGGGTTTAGAGTTTATTATATGGTTTTGGGTCAAAAATAGGGTTAGAATTAGGTTTTACGTAAATTTGGTTTCGGGTAAAAATTAGGGGTCGGGACAAAATCAGGTTTAGGGTTTGAATTAGGGTTTTGGGTCCAAAATAGGGTTAAAATTATGGCTTTGGGTTAAAATTAGGTTTGGTTTTTAAAATTAGTGTTTCAGTCAAAATTAGGGTTTGGGTAAAAATTAGGACTTAGGGTTAGAATTTGGGTTTTGAGTTAAAAATAGGGTTTTGGGTCAAAATTAGGGTTTAGGGTTTGGTTCAAAATTAGCATTTGGGGTTTGAATTAGGTTTTGAGTTAAAAATAGGGTTAGAATTGGGGTTTTAGGTAGAATTAGGTTTTGGGTCAAAATTTGGTAGTCAAAATTAGGCTTAGGTTTGAATTAGGGTTTTGAGTTAAAAATAGGGTTTTGGGTCAAAATTAGGGTCTTGGGTCAAATTTAGGGTTTATGGTCAAAATTAGGGTTTGAATGTTAAAATTTGGGTTTTGGGTTAAAATTTGGGTTTTTGGTCAAAATTAGTGTTTGGGTCAAAATTAGAGTTTGGGGTTTGAATTAGGGTTGAGTTAAAAATATTTTTAGAATTAAGGTTTTAGGTCTAAAATAGGTTAGAATTAGGGTTT
Organism: Sophora flavescens; assembly: GCA_030762895.1. NCBI lineage: Eukaryota > Viridiplantae > Streptophyta > Magnoliopsida > Fabales > Fabaceae > Sophora > Sophora flavescens. The sequence goes on from JAUPTC010003750.1 coordinate 9,987, forward strand.
TGGGTTAGAATTAGGGTCGGGTCAAAATTAGGGTTTTGGGTCAAAATTAGGGCTTAGGTTAGAATTTGGGTTTTGAGTTAAAAATGGGTGTTGGGTCAAAATTAGGTTTGGGTCAATTTTAGGTTTTGGGTCAAAATTAGGTTTGAATTAGGGTTTGGGTCAAAAACTGAGGTTGGGGTTAAAATTAGGTTTTAGGTTTGAATTAGGGTTTTGAGTTAAAAATAGGGTTGGGGTCACAAATAGGTTAGAATTAGGGTTTTGTGTTAGAATTAGTGTTTCGGGTCAAAATTAGGGTTTCTGGTCTAAATTAGGGTTTTGGGTCAAAATTAGGGCTTAGGGTTAGAATTTGGGTTTTGAGGTAAAAATGGGTTTGAGTCAAATTTAGGGTTTATGGTCAAAATAGGTTTGAATTGGTTCACAAAATTAGAGCTTTGGGTTAAAATTTGGGTTTCGAGTTAAAATTTGGGTTTTTGGTCTAATTTAGTGTTTGGGTTTGAATTTGGGTTAAATAGGTTTGGGTTAGAATTAGGTTTCGGGTCAAAATTAGGGTTTTGGGTTTGAATTAGGGTTTTGAGTTAAAAATTAAGGGTTTGGGTCATAAATAGGGTTAGAATTAGGGTTTTGGGTTAAAATTAGGATTCGAGTCAAAATTAGGGTTGGGTCAAAATTAGGGCTTAGGTTAGAATTTGGGTTTCGGCTAAAAATGGGATTTCGGTCAAAATTAGGTTTTGGTTAAAATTTGGGTTTTTGGTCCAAATTAGGGTTTGGGGGTCAAAATTAGCGTCGGGTTTGAATTAGGGTTTTGAGTTAAAAATAGGGTTAGAATTAGGTCAAAATTGGTTTAAATTAGGTTAGGTCAAAATTAAGGCTTAGAGTTAGGAATTTCTTGAGTTAAAAATAGTGTTTTGGGTCAAAATTGTGTTAGAATTAGGGTTTTGGGTTAAAATTAGGTTTGGGTCAAAATTAGAGTTTTGGGTCAAAATTAGGACTTAGGGGTTAGAATTTGGTTTTGGGGTAAAATTATGGTTTCGGGTCAAAATTAGGTTCTGGTAAAATTTAGGGTTTTGGGTCAAAATTAGGATTTAGGGTTTGAAATAGGTTTTGAGTTATTATATGTTTGGGTCAAAATTAGGTTTAGAATTAGGCTTTAAAAATTTGGGTTTTGGGTAAAATTGGTTTCCTGGGACAAAATTAGGGGTTTAAACAGGGTTTGGTCAAAAATGGGTTAAAATTATGGCTTTGGGTTAAAATTAGGTTTTGGTTTAAAATTAGTGTTGGGTCAAAATTAGGGTTCTAGGTCAAATTTAGGGTTTAAGATCAAAATTAGGGTTTAGGGTTTGAAATAGGATTTTGGTCAAAATTAAGGATTTGGGTTAAAATTAGGGTTTGGTTCAAAATTAGGCTTACGGTTTGAATTTGGGTTTTGAGTTAAAAATTAGGTTAGAATTAGGTTTTGGGTTAAAATTAGGGTTTGGATCAAAATTAGGTCTGGGTCAAATTTAGGGTTTGTGGTCAAAATTAGGTTTAGGGTCAAAATTAGATCTTGGGTTAAAATTAGTTTAGGTTAAAATTAGGTTTTTGGTCCAAATTAGGGTTTTGGTTCAAAATTAGAGCTTGGGGTTTGAATTAGGTTTTTAAAATAGGTTAGAATGGGTTTGGGTGAATTAGGTTTTCGTCAAAAATTAGGTTTGAGTTAGTAGGTTAAAATAGATTTGGGTTTTGAGTTAAAAATGGGTTTAGGTCAAAATTAGGGTTTTGGTCAAAATTAGAGCTTTGGGTTAAGATTTGGGTTTGGGTTAAAATTTAGGTTTTTGGTCAAAATTAGTGTTTGGGGTTTAAATTAGGTTTTGATTAAAAATAGGTTTTGGGTCAAAATTAGCGTCTTGGGTCAATTTAGGGTTTAGGGTCAAAATTAGGGTTTGAATTAGGGTTTTGGGTCAAAAATTAGAGCCTTGGGTTAAAATTAGGTTTGGGTTAAAATTTGGGTTTTGGTCCAAATTTGGTTTTGGTCAGTGTTGGTTTGAAATAGGTTTGGAGTTTAAAATAGGGTTAGAATTAGGGTTTGGGGTTAAAATTGGGTCTCGGTCAAAATTAGTGTTTGGGTCAAAATTGGGCTTAGGGTTAGAATTTGGGTTTTGAGTTAAAAATGGGGTTTTGGCCAAAAATTAGGTCTTGGGTCAAATTTAGGGTCTAGAGGCAAAATTAGAGACTTGGGTTAAAATTAGGTTTTCGTTAAAATTGGGTTTTTGTCCAAATTAGGTTTGGGGTCAAAATTGGTCGGGGTTTGAATTAGGGTTGAGTTAAAAATAGGATTAGAATTAGGTTTTGGGTTAAATTGGGTTTTGGGTCAAAATTGGGATTTAGGTTAGATTTTGGGTTTTGAGTTAAAAAAGGTTTTGGGTTAAAATTTAGGTTTTTGGTCCAAATTAGGGTTTTCTTTATGAGAAATAGTGAGAATTAGGCTTTTGGGTTAAAATTTGGGTTTTGATCAAAATTATTGTTCGGGTCAAAGATTTAGGGTCAAAATTAGGTTAGAATTAGGGTTTTGTGTTAAAATTAGGTTTCGGTCAAAAATTCGGTTTGGGGTCAAATAGGCTTGGGCTAGAATTTGGATTTAAGGAAAATAGGGTTGGGTCAAAATTAGACTAAGTTAAATTGGGGGCTTGGTTAAAATTAGTCTCGGGTCTAAATTGTGGCTTTGAATAAAATTTACGCTTTGGGTTTTAATTAGGGTTTTGTTAAAAATAGGGTCTTGGGTCAAAAATAGGTTAAAATTAGGTCTCGTACAAAATTAGAGTTTGGGGTCAAAATTAGGTCTGAGGTTACAATTTGGGTTTTGGGTAAAATTATGGTTTCGGGTCAAAATTAGGTGGTCTGTAAAATTTAGGGTTTAGGGTCAAAATTAGGGTTTAGGGTTTGAAATAGGTTTAGAGTTTATTATATGGTTTGGGGTCAAAAATAGGGTTAGAATTAGGGTTTTACGAAATTTGTGTTCTTGGTAAAAATTAGGCATCGGACAAAAATCGTGGTTTGAGGTTTGAATTAGGTTTTGGGTCCAAAATAGGTTAAAATTATGGTTTGAGTTAAAATTAGGGTTTTGGTTTAAAATTAGTGTTTCAGTCAAAATTAGGTTTCTTGTCAAAATTAGGACTTAGTGGTTAGAATTTGGGTTTCTGAGTTAAAAATAGGTTTGGTTCAAAATTGGGGTTTAGTGGTTTTGGTTTAAAATTAGCATTTTGGGTTTGAATTAGGTTTGAGTTAAAAATAGGGTTAGAATTGGGTTTTTGGGTTAGAATTAGGGTTTTGGGTCAAAATTGTTTTGGGTCAAAATTGGGCATAGGGTTAGAATTTGGGTTTGAGTTAAAAATGGGTTTTGTGTCAAAATTAGGTCTGGGTCAAATTTAGGGTTTATGGTCAAAATTAGGTTTGAATTAGGTTTGGGTCAAAATTAGAGCTGAAGTTAAAATTAGGTATTGAGTTAAAATTTGGGGTCTTTGGTCCAAATTATGGTTTTTGGGTCAAAATTACGTTGGGGTTTGAATTAGGGTCGAGTTTAAAAGAGAGGTTAGAATTAGGGTTTTAGGTCCAAAATAGGGTTAGAATTAGGTTTTGGGTTAGAATTAGGTTCTGGTCAAAATTAGGGGTTTGGGTCAAATATATTTAGGGTTAGAATTTGGGTTTTGAGTTAAAAACGGGTGTGGTCAAAATTAGGGTTGGGGTCAATTTTAGGGTTTTGGGTCAAAATTAGGTTTGAATTAGGGTCTGAGTCAAAATTGAGGTTTGGGTTAAAATTAGGTTTTAGGTTTGAATTAGGTTTTGAGTTAAAAATAGGGTCGGTCATAAATAGGTTAGAATTAGGGTTTGTAGAATTGGGTTTCTGGGTCAAAATTAGGGGTTCGGTCAAAATTAGGGCAAAAATTAGGGCTTAGGGTTAGAATTTGGGCTTGAGGTAAAAATGGGTTTTGAGTCAAATTTAGGGTTTATGGTCAAAATTAGGTTTGAATTAGGGTTTTCCGTCAAAATTGAGATTGGGTTAAAATTTGGGTTTTGGGTTAAATTAGGGTTTGGGGTCAAAATTAGGTTTGAGTTAGAATTAGGTTTTGAGGTTAAAAAATAGGCTTGGGTAAAATTAGGTCTCATTAGGTTTTGGGCTAGAATTAGGGTTCTGGTCAAAATTAGTGGTTTGGGGTTTGAATTAGGGTTTTGAGTTACAAATAGGGTTTTGGGTCAAAATAGGGTTAGAATTAGGGTTTTGGGTCAAAATTAGGGTTTTGGGTCAAAATTAGGGCTTAGGGTTAGAATTTGGGGTTTGAGTTAAAAATGGGGTTTCTGTCAAAATTAGGGTTTAGGGTCAAAATTAGGGTTTGG
>JAUPTC010003751.1:0-14342 GCA_030762895.1 Sophora flavescens
AAGAATTCTTTCTTTATACCGAGATTTGTTTAAAGAAGCGGCGTTAAAAGTGGCTCACTAAAAAATCAATCACCTTTTACTTGATTGTTAAAAGCGAAGTTAAAGGTTCACACGTCGATTGTTTAAAAACGGCGTTAAAAGTGGCTCACTAAAAATCAATCACCTTTACTTGATTGTTAAAAAACGAAGTTAAAAGGTTCACACGTCATTGTTTAAACGGCGTTAAAAGTGGCTCACTAAAAAATCAATCACCTTTACTTGATTGTTAAAAGCGAAGTTAAAGGTTCACACGCGTTGTTTAAAAAGCGGCGTTAAAAGTGCTCACTAAAAATCAATCACCTTTTACTTGATTGTTAAAAGCGAAGTTAAAAGGTTCACAGTCAACGGCGTTAAAAGTGTCACTAAAAATCAATCACCTTTACTTGATTGTTAAAAAGGAAGTAATACACGTCAATTGTTTAAAACGGCGTTAAAAGTAGCTCACTAAAAATCAATCACCTTTTACTTGATTGTTAAAAGCGAAGTTAAAGGTTCACACGTCATTGTTTAAAAGCGGCGTTAAAAGTGGCTCACTAAAAAATCAATCACCTTTTACTTGATTGTTAAAGAACGAAGTTAAAAGTTCACAGTCATTGTTTAAAACGGCGTTAAAGTGGCTCACTAAAAATCAATCACCTTTTACTTGATTGTTAAAACGAAGTTAAAGGTTCACACGTCTTGTTTAAAAACGGCGTTAAAAGTGGCTCACTAAAAATCAATCACCTTTTACTTGATTGTTAAAAGCGAAGTTAAAGGTTCACAACGTCGATTGTTTAAAAGCGGCGTTAAAAGTAGCTCACTAAAATCAATCACCTTTTACTTGATTGTTAAAGCGAAGTTAAAGGTTCACACGTCAGTTGTTTAAAAAGCGGCGTTAAAATGGCTCACTAAAATCAATCACCTTTTACTTGATTGTTAAAGCGAAGTTAAAAGGTTCACACGTCGTTGTTTAAAAACGGCGTTAAAAGTGGCTCACTAAAAATCAATCACCTTTTACTTGATTGTTAAAAAACGAAGTTAAAGGTTCACCGTTGTTTAAAACGGCGTTAAAATGGCTCACTAAAAATCAATCACCTTTTACTTGATTGTTAAAAGCGAAGTTAAAAGGTTCACTTTAACGTCGTTGTTTAAAAACGGCGTTAAAAGTAGCTCACTAAAAATCAATCACCTTTTACTTGATTGTTAAAGCGAAGTTAAAGGTTCCCCTTTCGATTGTTTAAAGCGGCGTTAAAAGTGGCTCACTAAAAATCAATCACCTTTTACTTGATTGTTAAAAAAACGAAGTTAAAGGTTCACTACGTCGATTGTTTAAACGGCGTTAAAAGTGGCTCACAAAATCAATCACCTTTACTTGATTGTTAAAAAAGTTCACACGTCAGTTGTTTAAAAAGCGGCGTTAAAAGTGGCTCACTAAAAAATCAATCACCTTTTACTTGATTGTTAAAAGAACGAAGTTAAAGGTTCACACGTCGATTGTTTAAAAACGGCGTTAAAGTGGCTCACTAAAAATCAATCACCTTTTACTTGATTGTTAAAAAACGAAGTTAAAGGTTCACACGTCGATTGTTTAAAAAGCGGCGTTAAAAGTGGCTAAAAAATCAATCACCTTTACTTGATTGTAAAAGCGAAGTTAAAAGGTTCACACGTCGATTGTTTAAAAAGCGGCGTTAAAAGTGGCTCACTAAAAATCAATCACCTTTACTTGATTGTTAAAAAACGAAGTTAAAGGTTCACGTTGTTTAAAAACGGCGTTAAAAGTAGCTCAAAATCAATCCTTTTACTTGATTGTTAAAAGCGAAGTAAAAGGTTCTTTACGTCGTTGTTTAAAGCAGCGTTAAAAGTAGCTCACTAAAAAATCAATCACCTTTTACTTCATTGTTAAAGCCGAAGTTAAAAGGTTCACACGTCATTGTTTAAAAGCGGCGTTAAAGTAGCTCACTAAAAATCAATCACCTTTACTTGATTGTTAAAAGCGAAGTTAAAAGGTTCACACGTCTTGTTTAAAAGCGGCGTTAAAAGTGGCTCACTAAAAAATCAATCACCTTTACTTGATTGTTAAAGCGAAGTTAAAAGTTCACACGTCGTTGTTTAAAACGGCGTTAAAAGTGTCACAAAAAATCAATCACCTTTACTTGATTGTTAAAGCCGAAGTTAAAGGTTCACACGTCGTTGTTAAAAGCGGCGTTAAAAGTGGCTCACAAAATCAATCACCTTTTACTTGATTGTTAAAGACCGAAGTTAAAAGGTTCACTTGTTGCGTTAAGTGCTCACAAAAATCAATCACCTTTTACTTGATTGTTAAAAGCCGAAGTTAAAAGGTTCACAACGTCTTGTTTAAAAGCGGCGTTAAAAGTAGCTCACTAAAAATCAATCACCTTTTACTTGATTGTTAAAAGACGAAGTTAAAAGGTTCACTTTACGTCGATTGTTTAAAGACCGGCGTTAAAAGTGGCTCACTAAAAAATCAATCACCTTTTACTTGATTGTTAAAAAACGAAGTTAAAGGTTCACTACGTCGATTGTTAAAAGAACGGCGTTAAAAGTAGCTCACTAAAAATCAATCACCTTTTACTTGATTGTTAAAAAACGAAGTTAAAAGGTTCACAACGTCGGTTGTTTAAAAACGGCGTTAAAAGTGGCTCACTAAAAATCAATCACCTTTTACTTGATTGTTAAAAGAAGAATAAAGGTTCAACGTCAATTGTTAAACGGCGTTAAAAGTAGCTCACTAAAAATCAATCACCTTTTACTTGATTGTTAAAAGAACCGAAGTTAAAAGGTTCACAACGTCGTTGTTTAAAGCGGCGTTAAAGTGGCTCACTAAAAAATCAATCACCTTTTACTTGATTGTTAAAAGCCGAAGTTAAAAGTTCACCGTCTTGTTTAAAAAGCGGCGTTAAAAGTGGCTCACTAAAAATCAATCACCTTTTACTTGATTGTAAAAAGGAAGTTAAAAGTTCACCGTCATTGTTTAAAAGCGGCGTTAAAAGTGGCTCACTAAAAAATCAATCACCTTTACTTGATTGTTAAAAGAACGAAGTTAAAAGGTTCACACGTCATTGTTTAAAAAGCGGCGTTAAAAGTGGCTCACTAAAAAATCAATCACCTTTTACTTGATTGTTAAAGAACGAAGTTAAAAGGTTCACTTTAACGTCGTTGTTTAAAAAGCGGCGTTAAAAGTGGCTCACTAAAAATCAATCACCTTTTACTTGATTGTTAAAAGAACGAAGTTAAAAGGTTCACACGTCGATTGTTTAAAAACGGCGTTAAAAGTAGCTCACTAAAAATCAATCACCTTTTACTTGATTGTTAAAAGCGAAGTTAAAAGGTTCACACGTCGATTGTTTAAAAAGCGGCGTTAAAAGTGGCTCACTAAAAAATCAATCACCTTTTACTTGATTGTTAAAAGAACGAAGTTAAAGGTTCACTTACGTCGATTGTTTAAAAGCGGCGTTAAAAGTAGCTCACTAAAAATCAATCACCTTTTACTTGATTGTTAAAGCCGAAGTTAAAGTTCACACGTCGATTGTTAAAGAACGGCGTTAAAGTAGCTCACTAAAAATCAATCACCTTTTACTTGATTGTTAAGGAAGTTAAAAGGTTCACCGTCATTGTTTAAAAACGGCGTTAAAAGTGGCTCCAAAAAATCAATCACCTTTACTTGATTGTTAAAAGCGAAGTTAAAGGTTCACCGTCAGTTGTTTAAAAAACGGCGTTAAAAGTGGCTCACTAAAAATCAATCACCTTTTACTTGATTGTTAAAGAACGAAGTTAAAAGGTTCACACGTCGATTGTTTAAAAACGGCGTTAAAGTGGCTCACTAAAAATCAATCACCTTTTACTTGATTGTTAAAAGCGAAGTTAAAAGGTTCACACGTCGATTGTTTAAAAACGGCGTTAAAAGTGGCTCACTAAAAAATCAATCACCTTTTACTTGATTGTTAAAACGAAGTTAAAGGTTCACACGTCGATTGTTTAAAAAGCGGCGTTAAAAGTGGCTCACTAAAAATCAATCACCTTTTACTTGTTGTTAAAAGACCGAAGTTAAAAGGTACTTTACGTCGATTTTTTGACGCGTTAAAAGTGGCTGACTAGAAAATCAATCACCTTTTACTTCAGTTGTTAAAAGAACTGAAGTTAAAAGGTTCACTTTTAACGTCAGTTGTTTAAAGAACTGGCGTTAAAAGTGGCTCACTAAAAAATCAATCACCCTTTACTTCAGTTGTTAAAATAACTGAAGTTAAAAGGTTCACTTTATACGTCAGTTGTTTAAAGAACCGACGTTAAAAGTGACTCACTTAAAAATCAATCACCTTTTACTTCAGTTGTTAAAAGAACTGAAGTTAAAAGGTTCACTTTTAACGTCAGTTGTTTAAAGAACTGACGTTAAAAGTGGCTGACTAGAAAATCAATCACCTTTTACTTCATTTTTTAGTTAACACAGTTGTAACACCCTAGTTTTTACACCTAGGATTAATTATTTTATTTGGATGTTTATGTTTATTTTGTTATGTGGTTTAGTTTGAGTAATTAAATTACTCTCTTCAAATTATTTTATTGGGTGCGTTAAGTGACTTATTCGATGAGCACGTTTACTAGACAATAATTTACGTTATTGTCACTATTATACCGTCTGAGAAAAATATTTTAAATAATATGATTAAGAGAAAAGCATTTTCATATTCTTATCCTATTTAATTTTAGAGTTAAAAATATTTTGGTTTGGCATTTATCGGAGATTAAATTTTGGGTGAGTATTTTCTTAGTTGATCGGTTCAACTATTAATCTTTACTCTAACTTGAATTTGAAAACATATCTTTATCAACCTTTATTTTTAGATTCTAAAAAGTAAAAACATGTTTATTTTAGGCCTAATATTTATCACTCATTTTGTACCTATCACTAAATAATTAGCTTAAAAGCTAAGCTCCTCTCTTTTCTCTCTCTCTATTCTCGACGTCTCTCTCTCTCTCTTTTCTCCTTTCTTTCTTTCTTTTTCTTCTTTTTCTTTTTCTTTCTTCTTTTTCTTTCTTTCTTCTTCTTCTTCCTCCTCTCTCCTTCTTCTTCCTCCTCTTCATCTTCACCTTCCTTCCTTCTCGGCACGCGGCCCACCTCATCACGCGACTCGACGCGACCGAAGGGCCACTCCGTTCGTCGTGCTCGTCCTGCGCGTCGTCTGCTCAATCATCACCCGACGCCAGCCGCAGGCGCGTGGGCAAGCCGCCATCCATGGTGGAAGAAGCCGTGAGAAGCTCCCTCATGCACATCTCGCGTCAAACCGCCCCTCTCGTCGATCGCACCACCCGCAGGACCTCCTAAACCACCACCTCTTCTTCTTCACCTTGGGTAGAGTCAAAACCCCTCTAATCTCTTCTATATTCAAAAACCCCAAATTGATTTTGAAACCCTAACCCTAACCCTTTGATTTGATTTTAATCTTGAAATTTAAGGTTGTTTTTATGAGATTGGGACTGCGAGTTTGTGTTTCCCTAAACCAATTTCATTATTCTGAGTTTTCCCTAAATTTTAATAAGGAGCCCTAAACCCCCAATTTGATTTTATTTGAATTTGGGTATGTTTTTGTGAAATTAATTATGATTTAGTGTAATTAGTACTCTTAATGGATGATTTACAAAGTTCTTTTTCAAGATCTTTTAATCAAAACAAAGTTTCCTAAAAGGGTATTAGGAAGCGTGAGCTTCAAGCATGATTTTCTTTAAAAATAACCTTGTTTGGTAATTAGATTAAGTGTTTAGATAAAGTTAGAATGTGTGTTTGATCATGTGAAATTGATTTCTTGATTTTTTTGGTTGTTGCGCGTTGTTGGATTCCCTCTGCGAGGCGTTTGACACGGCTATGCTTGCTTGATGGAGTAGATAGTTACACTCTTGGAGCTAATGTGAGTATTAAGGCGAGGATCCTTTACTTGTCTTCAAAGGTAAGGGGAGTTTTGCCTAGGGATATTCAATAGCTTGTATGCATGTGTGTAAGTGTTTAATTGGATAGTTATATGTTGATTGAGCTTACTTGATTATCTTATGTACTTGAACTGTTGTGCTATTATCGATGTTGAACTGTACTTGTTCTAAATGATATAATGCATATATGTGATGAAATGCTTTCAACTGTGATATTAGCATTGACTGCGATGATATATCTTGTTGTTGATTGAAAGTTTGCTAAGCCAGGACGTGCGTGCGTCTGTGCTCAACCATAATAAGGATTAAAAGCCTTAATAAGCTTTGAAGATGAAGGGATTGGTGTTCTTTTCCAAAAGCTCTTTAAACTTAAAGTACTTGTTTTAAATGTTGAAATGGTTTTGGTGTACTATTGTTATACAAGAGAAAAATCCTTTTCGAACTATGTGTTTTCAAGTGAATACTTTCAAGATTATTTGGCAATATCCTTTTGGGGGATATATTTCAAAGATAAAAGAATTTCAAAGTTGCTTTATAAAAGATTTTCAAAGAAAAGGTTTTCCTAAACTTTTTAGAAACTTTCCGATAACCTGGATAGGTTATCGAGGATTGATTTTGGATTTGTTTTTTGAGCAGGAAAAATAAGTACTTATGAAAGTGAATCTAGGGCGAGGCGTCGCCTCTAGTATTGAGTGATGTGCACGTGATCTTGGATCGGTGTTAATTCGGGACTACGAGTCCTGGTTATGATATTATGGACTTGGGTCCTAATCCGGGGACGTTGTGTTGGCTGTGTCTAGTCGCGTGTGATGATTATGATTAAAGGTGAAGGTTGTTTTCTACGACCACAACCCTTGGCACCACGGTCTTGGGCATTGTGATTGAGCATTCGGACTATGAGTCCTATGCTTCTGAGTTTTCAAGTGATGGGGAAATGATGATTTAAGTCGTTAGCTTTGAGCGGCGGTGAAAAGAATGAACACAAAGAAATCCTTTTAAATAAAATATTTTCTCATGTGCATTTCCCCAAGCGGAGGCGTGCTATTGATGATTAAATCGAGATACAAAGGTGGTATGCGGGAGTGCATCCATGTAAGCGGAGTTAAGAGGCACATGTGGCGTTGCCGACCTGAGACCTTAATGCATGAGGGTAAGGGGGAAGTTGCCCAGGTGGGCTAGAGCTTGACCAACTCTAATTCTTCTCGGTGAAAAAACGGTGTTGATATCTCATGAGATTAAGTTAGAGCACGATATTGAAGTGCCATGCATATTTTCAAAAGATTGTGTGTGCGGGTTTGATGCCCCTTTGATATAACACTTATTATGTTATGTATATGCATGATTTAACTGCTTATATGATTATGTGATGTATGTATCATGTATATGGTTGTTGTGGGATATATCCTTATGATGGTATCTCACCCTTACAAACATATCGGGTTTCTTACGGTTTGCTATTGTACCTCGGGTATTTTAGTACGGATGTGCGAGAGGAGTCTTCCTAAGTCACTCGAGAGACTTAGATCTAGTTGCTTGATGAAGTATTTGATTGTGGAGCGATCACGTGAGTTCTTCTCGGGAATAACTTTTAGAATGACCAGACTTAGGGTTTTGAGACTTAGATTATTTTGATAAGTATGTATGAGTATGGCTCGAGAGAGCCTTTATTTTAAAATGGAATGTTTATGGCTCGGAGAGCGTATCTTTTGAATGAAAACTTAAACTTTTCCTTTTGGTCTTGTAAAGCTTATGGTTATAACTATTATTTTTATATATTGTTGCCTGGTTGGATTTGGTGTAATTGAAGTCGGGAGTGAAAATGTAATTATTTTAGCGGGTGTTCTTTTTACGGGATGTCCAGAATTCTGAGAGGAGACTCTGTCGAAATTTTAAGTAAAATACTAGCTTTTATTCAAGTATATTCTTTAAATTAAATAGGCTTGCCATACTATGATAGTAAGTTTGTGTGCCAATCAAGGCTTAGGAGTCGTGACAAAATTTTTATACCCAATTTCAGACACTTATATACTTATATAAATTATTTTAAAGCACCAGCAAATTATCTTTTAATTTAAATTCCCCATCGTGTTACTTAAGTAATGCCCTCAAGGGGGGGCGTTACAAGGTGGTATCAGAGCTGGTCGAGTCTTTCGGGATCTTTGGGGAATAGGTCTGTTAAGTTTTGTTGTGTGATCTCTGGTTGGCTCTTGTTTGAATTGTTTCTTGTTGAAGCAATGTGTGTTGACACACAAGTATATGTTTCTTGATGGTTTTCCAAGGGCTTTATGTCTGGGAGACCTTAGATCTTGAATGTTACTTGGGTTGAATATGACATTCGATTATCCTTGCGAATCGTGTTCGACATTGAAACAAGGTGCTTGTGTAAAGGGTTTTTTGGGAGTGTTTCCTGGAAATATTCTAGGTTTATGGTTAGCAAAGGACATTGATTTTTGATTGATCTAGTTTGTTATGGATTCAAGGGATCTGCGCTTTGTGTAGGATGTTGCCTCACGGAAGTTAAAGCGAGTTAGATGACTCATTCAAGTGAAAGATCGGTGGTAAGAGACCGTTTGTTAGGCCAGAGTGTTTTCCTTGTGAAGCACCAATGTTGTGGATGAGGTAGGGGCCCGTGGCAACGGCAGATCCGACAACTAAGTAAGGGTGAAATTATGAACAAGTAATTTCCGACTTTAATTTGAAATCGGCAGACCGACTTATGAATTAGTTATGCTAATTCATTAATTTCCGATTATTCATTTCTTTGTTTGTGAGAAGTCGTACTCACACTTCAAAATGATCCTCGATGTATTAGACATTTGAGTGAATTGATTGATTTAAAGAATCCATTGGTGTGGATACTTTCACACTTTGTTGAGAAAAGTGGTTATGACTATTTCTTGAGTTATAACCCGGATAATTTCGTGATAGCGAAGTTTCTTGGTGAAACTTAGTTTCGTCACTTCTATTTTTGGTAGAGGTGAAAGTCATCATTTTGTAAATTCTTTGTATTAAGAATAAGAATTAATCCTCTTTGGATTAGACATTATTCACCCCTTGATTCTTTGAATCCGTTGGAAGATTCTTGTGGAAGAATGAACTTTATTAGATTAATGTTTTTAAATGTGTATAGATCATTTATATTTACAACCACGAAAATGATGGAATGATATTTTTCCATTTTGGATGTTCAGATATCCTTCAAATTAATTAAATTCTTTTCTATGCTTATGTCAAAGTGAAATCCAGAAAAATTTTCTTTTCTTGAGAAATTCTTTTATGATCACCAAGGTCTTGTCTTATTGCGGTTCGAAAGTACTTGCCGTCATTGATCATCTTAGTTCTCGTATTTTCCAAATGTTGTCGATGTGTGACCTATCTCATCGAGTCATGAGTTGGATATCTCCACATCAAGATGTACAATTGAGACCTTCCTTGTTGAGATGTTGGCATTCCTTCAATTCTTGTTATGAGTTTTCGAAGACCTCATGAGTCTTGTTTGAATTCAAGTGATCGTTGATCGCTGGTGAAGTTTACATCTCCTTACGAGTTAAGATCCACAAGGATTTAGTGAGCCGAATAGCATAGTATCGGAGGATTGTTTATACTTCATGGAGTATCTTCAAGTGTTGTTTCGAGATGAAAAACGGGAGTTTATCAACGTGTGTCGGTTAAGTTTACTTTAAGTGATGAGGGCTAAGTTGAGGCTAAGTCAGCGATCGTCCTCGAGTGGGATGGATGAGTAATGAGATTACCTATCCTTAGCGGGTTAGTTGGGAGATAGTGTGGTACCTAAATTTTTGTCATCTCTATGGTAGGACGAACCAGAGTTGATAGGAGTTTCGTTAGTGGATAGATGTGAATGGTATTATGAGAACCCTTAAGTTCAACATCATTGAGTGAGATGATTACAATGGACCTTATCATGATCGAGGCAGATATATCATTAAAGGAATTTAGAGTAGTGATCAATGTTTATGGTTAACGTTGACTTAGTGAGTCCGAGGATTAACGGAAAAATATATGGTGATTTTCCTTAAGCTGAACGGACGTAGTAAAGAGGAGTTCTTGAGTGAAACTAAGTTGTTAGAAAAGTTTAAGAATTATGATTTTGGATAATTCAAGTTGAAGCGATTCCTTTTGGTTGTAGTTGCATGGAGAAACGTAATCGTATTCTTTAAGATTGAAATGAATGACTATGATATAATTTGGAGTGGTGGAATATATTTAAAGAAAACTAAGACTATAATTGTGTACTTGAGTTGAAGGTTGATATACATGATAGAGTTAAGTGTTGAACCTGATGTTCGTCGTGAGGATAAGGTGTTGAAGAAGTTTTGCTAGTTGACAAATTTTGAGGCAAGTGATTAAGTTTTGATTATGTCTTTCGAATGTGATAAGTTATGGTGAAATGTTTATAATCTTTGAGGTCTTATTCTGGTAAATATATGGTTGATGATCCATAGTAGAAACTGGACATTTAAAATCCAAGAATTGCCATTGGGGAGTGTCCACCTGGATTTACTTGGTTTTGCTTTGGTGCAGCTCTTAGGGGTAATGGCCTCAGAGAAACTATGTTTTATAACCTCTTTTCTCGGCTGCAGATATATAAGATAAGGGCGGGAAGAGGGAGAGGAAGAGGAGGGGGAAGGGGGAGGGAAAAAGGGAAAGGGAGAAGGGAGGGAGGGGGAGAGAGGAGAAGAGAGGGATGTGGAAGATCAAGTTCAATAAGTTGAATGTCTGAGGTTCTTGGAGCGAAGTATCAGTGCCTCGGGAATGTTATGGCGTTTTGATTGAAGATTTGAAAAGTGTGAATTTGGTATGACTAAAGAGTAGACTAAGCCCGAATGGACTAAGACTATGATTGCACTCTCTTGAGTAGAAGGTTAATTGATGTTATGTAAAGTTAGTGTTGGTTTGATGTTGCTGTGAAAGTTGGATATTGGAGAAAGTTTTCTAATGGATCTATATTGGAAAGGATGATGAGTTAAGGTTGATTTTGTTCTTTAAAGTGTAATAGACTAAGGTGAAATATCGAAGGTAGTGGGAATAAAGCGGTAGTGAAGTGTCTGAGGATAAATAGAATGGCAAAGAATCGATCTTGTTATAAAGTTATAGATGAAAGGAATGAAGCGACGGGAATACAAAGTAAGATTTTAGGGATTAAGGTGTGATTACAAAATCCTGTTTAGTTTTGAGCTACGAAATTTGGGGCGAAATTTTTTAGAAGGGTAGTAATGGAACACCTAGTTTTTAAACCTATGATTAATTATTTTATTTGGATGTTTTTGTTTATTTTGTTATGTGGTTTAGTTTGAGTAATTAAATTACTCTCTTCAAATTATTTTATTGGGTGCATTAGCCTGACTTATTTCGGTGAATGCACGCTTACTAGACAATAATTTACGTTATTGTCACTATTATACCATTACAGAAAAATATTTTAAATAATATGATTAAGAGAAAGCATTTTCATATTTTCATTCTATTTAATTTTAGAGTTAAAAATATTTTTGGTTTGACATTTATCGGAGATTAAATTTTGGGTGAGTATTTTCTTAGTTGACGGTTCAACTATTAATCTTCCTCTAATTTGAATTTCAAAACATATCTTATCAATCTTTATTTTTAGATTCTAAAATGTAAAAACATGTTTATTTTAGGCCTAATATTTATCACTCATTTGTACTTATCACTAAGTAATTGGTTTAAAAACTTTCTCTTTTTCTCTCTTTTTCTCTTTCTCTCTCTATCTCTCTTTTTCTCTTTCTTCTCTTCTTCTTTCTTTCTTCTTCTTTCTTTTTCTCCTCTTCTTCCTCTAAGAAAAACTTTTCTTTCTCCTCCCTCTTGCTCCAACCCCACCACCCACCTCACCCCCCAAGAGCCGACCGAGCGAACGTCTGCATGCTCATCATCGGGAGAGTCGACGCTTGGCCCGCTGTGACTACGCTGGTCGCTCTCGTCTGTCATCAAGCCGTCGGTGAGCCCGCGTCCGCCGGCTCCATGGTGGGCGCCCTGTCTTTCGCTCCCTTTTTGTTCCATGACCCTTAGCTCCAAACCCCCATGTTTTTGCCCAGCGCCCCTTCTGTTGGGCCTTGCGTGTTGCGTAGCCCCCACGTTTGGCCCCTCGTTCTTCTCCTATTCACCTTGGGTAGAGTTTTACCCTCTAACCTCTTCTCTTTTTAAAATCCCAAATTGATTTTGAAACCCCAACATAACCGCTTTGATTTGATTTTAATCTTAAGATTAAAGCTTGCTTTATGAAATTGGGGTATGAATTGGTGTTTTCCTAAACCAATTTCATTATTCTTTAGTTAAAATGAGTTTTCCCCCCAAATTGTATTTAAGAGCCCTAATCCCCGATTTGATTTTATCTGAATTTGGGTATGTTTTGTGAAATTAATTATGATTTAGTGCAATTAGGACTCTTAATGGATGATTTCTAAAGTTCTTTTCATGATCTTTTAATCAAAACAAAGTTTCCTTAAAGGGTATTGGGGCGTGAGCTTCAAACATGATTTTTTTTAAAAATAACCTTGTTTTTGTAATTAGATTGAAGTATTTAGATAAAGGTTAGAATGTGTGTTTGGTGCATGTGTGATTGATTTCTTGATTTTTGGATTTTGTTGTGTAGTTGTTGGATTCCTCTGCGAGGAGCGTTTTGTCTGACTATGCTGTGATGGGTAGATAGTTACACTCATGGAGCCAATGTAGAGTATTAAGAGACGAGGATCCTTTACTTGTCTTCAAAAGGTAAGGGGAGTTTGCCTAGGGATATTCAATAGCTGGCATACATCAACTATTAGCAGAATATTTATGGATATTTATATATTGGTAGACCACTTGATTATCGATGTAAGCAGAAACTGACATACTATTATCGTGTTGGATTGTACTGGAATTCTAAATGTTTTATGATACATATCGTGATGATCTGCTTTCTTGTGATATTAGCATTGACACGATAATATTCCTGTTTGTTGATTGAAAGTTTCTTCGCCAGACTTGTGTAGTGCTCAATAGTTATAAAGTTTAAAAACAATAAACTTTGAAAATCAGGATTAGTGTTCTTTTTCAGAAACTCTTAAACCTGCAAGTCTTTGTTTTAATCGTTCAAATGGGTTTGGTGAACTATTAGTATACAAGGAAAAATCATTTTGAACTGTATTATTCTTCAAATGAACACTTCAGGATATTAGCGCAATAATCATTGGAAATATTTCAAAGATTTAAGAATTTAACATCATTTACTCAAAGATTTTCAAGAAAAGGGTTTTCTAAAATATTTTAGAAACTTTCCGATAATTTTGGATAGGTTATCGAGAGGATCGATTTTGAATTTGTTTTCTTGAGCGAAAAATAAGTACTTAAGAAAGAGGGAATCTGTTAGGCGTCATAGTATTGATGATGCGCCGTGATCTTCAGATAGAGTGTTAATTCGGGACTACGAGTCTGGATTATTGATGTTATGTACATGATCTTGGATCGTGTTAATTGAGGACTTCGGAGTCACAAGCTGTGATGTTATGGAGTGAGGTCCAATTCTAAATTGAGGGCGTTGTTAGTTTGGTTGTAGCGGTGGACTTGGTCTAATCACGTTATGTTCGTTTGTGTATTCTAAAGTCTTGATGAACATGATTAAAGAGTGAAGGTTGTTTTCTCACGACCCCAAACCTAAAATTGTATCAGGATCTGAGCGTTAATGATTGTTTATTCAGTATGTGTCCTAATATTCTCGTTTTCAAGTTAGTGGAAATGATGATTAAGAGCGTTATTTGTTTAAACACTGAAAAAAGAATGAACACAAAGAAAATATTTTTAAATAAAATGACTTTCTCATGTACATTTCACCAAGTAGGCAGTGCTATTGTTGAATAAATCAGATACGAAGATGATCTAGAAAGTGCAATCATATAGCTTGGTGAAGAGCTGCAGTAATGACTGGTTTTGCTAGATCTGAGACCTTAATGCATGGGGGCAAGGAAGCAACCTCCCAGGTCTGGGCTGAGAGATTGACCAACTCTAATGCTTCTCCAGTGAAAAAGAAAAAAATGGTGTTGATATCTCACAGGGAGATTAAGTTAGAGCACGATGGCCAAATTATGTTATATTTTCGAAAAAGATTAATTTTGTGCGGGTTTGAGACCACTTTGATATAACCTTTGTTATGTTATGTATATGCATGATTTACTTTGCTTATATGATTATGTGATGTATGTATCATGTATAGTTGTTGTGTGATATATCATTTGTCGGTATCTTTACCTGCACAAATATCAGGTTTTCTTGGTTTGCTGTGTACCCTGGGTGTTTTAGTACGGATAATGCTGAGTCTTCCTAAGTCACTCGAGAGACTTAGTCCCAGTTGCTTGATGAAGTATTGATTG
>JAUPTC010003752.1:0-14341 GCA_030762895.1 Sophora flavescens
TTAATTTTCCTTTGGAATGGGTAGGCGGTTTTAGGTGTGTTGTTTTGCAGGGATATCGAGGGTAAAATGCTCAAGATCAACCATGATGGGGTTTGGATGAAGGTGGAGCTTTAAAAGTGAAAGAAAATGAGAGCAGGCCGGGCCCCCGGCGAGCGGTGATGCCCCCTCACGACGTGATCGAGCAAAGCTGAAAGGAACCAAGGCTGAAGTCGAGTGCATCGCGGCACTGGCGTGATAGCCATCACGGCCGTGACCCAAAACCACCACAAGTCGGAGCACCATCACGGCCCGGTGTAATTTCACGGCCATGAGCAGGGCCGCGCGCGACAACCTTAGGCTCGCCACGCGAGGAGCAGGGAATTTTCCGAAGGCGGAAGCCAGTCACGGCCTGGCGTGATAGCCATCCGGCCGTGGCGCCATTACTTAGACTGAAGAAAAAATAGATCAGATTTTGAGTTGGTTTGGGACTCAACTTCCCAATTCTATAAATATGGACGGCATCGAGAATGGATCATCATCTATCACACTACTTGTACATACTCTAGGCATATATCTCTTCTCTTCTCCTCTCCCTTCTCTTTTTATTTTCATTATGTTGTCAATGACTTGTCATCTCCATGGCAAGCCGGAGTAATAGTTTTCTAGGGATGGGGCTCTGCGAGGTTTATAAATGTTGTTGATTTGATGTAAAATCGTTGTTGATTCGTTATTGTTTTAGATCTGATTTCCAGTGTGTTAATTCTCATAAATTAGGCAGCTTATTTGCGTGGCGTGGCGTAGGAGGAACCTGCGGTGAACTTAGGTTTCTAGGGTGTTTCACTCGTAAAGGGGGGAGGAGGGGAGGGGGGGGGAAATCAGCAGACGGGATATTCTAAGGAGGAACCTAGCGGTGAACTTGGGTGTAGGACCTAGAAGTCAGACTTGGGACTGAAATCCACCGAGAGTTAGAAGCGGTCCTCGGAGCAACGAGTTGTCACGAAGCAGGAAGGGGTCATCCGGGATCGGCTACCACGGAGTAGGGGTCGGGTCAATTGGGCACGGCTTTTGTTTGGCAGGAGCTTAAGCTATTAGAGGATAAACTTCGCCTTGAAGGCAATTCGGTAATCAACAAGGTAAAATCAGTTAGTAACATAAACAGCCTCAAAAGGTAAAAATCCCAGGAATCCATTTAGATCAAAACCCCAAAAACATTTGTTTTACGCTCATCCATCTTTTAAATTTCAAATTCAAACACTTTTTTCAAAAACCTCACAAAAAGTAAAGATTCACTCGAGTCGGCAGTTAATTGCGATTAGAACACGTCTCTGTGGGTTCGATATCTTTTTATTACTTGATGGTCAGGTACACTTTAGGAATGCGCGCATGCTTCGCCGCGGCATCAAGTTTTGGCGCGTTAAAGGCGTGCCATTTAATTTCATTGGTTTTTAAATTGATTTTCCGGAAATTTTCTTTTTATTTGATTTTTTTTTAAATTTAAAAAAAATAAAAAAAAAAATCTTTCCTTCTTATTGTATCCATCTCTCGTGTTATATGCAAAGATCTCTAAGTCTTGGGAGCCTTGGTGAGATTGATCAGGAGATCGAGAGGACCATCCACAGGCGTGAAGACTACAAAGAGAGGGGAAAGGTTGATCCCATTCCATTCATGGCGAATCAGCCGGATACAAAACCTTTGAAGGACTACGCGGCCCCAAATGCGAGAGGCTTACGCGGCCCAGGGATTGCAAGGCAGAGGTTGAGGCGGAAAACTATACCATACCACCCATGCTAATCAACATGATTAGCGGCATCAATTCGGAGGATTGCCTTCGGAGGACCGCAGATCACATAGAAACATTCTTAGAGTTCACAGTGCAATCGAGAATTAATGGAGCCTCGGTCGATGTTGTGCGTTTGAGATGTTCCCTAATCTCTCCCTTGGAAAGGAAGGCCTGGCTTAAGCAAATTCAGCTAACACCTTGACTACTTGGGACCAAGCTGGAGCAGGCGTTCTTGGAGAAATTCTTCCCTCCATCCAAGGACGGCCTACATAAGAACCCGGATCACCGGCTTCTTCCGAGAAAGACGGAGAATCATTGTCGGAAGCTTGGGATCGATACAAGGGACTGGAGTCTTGCCCACATCACGGACTCGAGAGGTGGTTAATAGTGCACACCTTCATCGCGGATTGGATTACTCTTTGAAGGTGTCACTTGGTTACTGGCGGGTGGAGCATTTATGAATAGGCCTCTCCGAGGCATTCAACATCATCGAGAATGTGCCACCAACTACCCAATGGGGATCGAAGAGGTAATAACCGAACAAGATTTCGGAGGTAAGTTTGAAGTAAATAGACAGATCTTATAATGTCAAAAATAGACTCACTTAATAAGCGTTTTGATAAGTGAAAGGGCTAATGTGAGTGCAATAGGTGCTACTAACATTATTTGTGAGATTTGTGGAATGCGGGGACACGACATCATGGAATGCCCACGTGGAATCGCTCATGGACCCGGCCGGGTGAACAAGTGAACTCTTGTCACACTTCTACGACCTAACGAAGCTGCCGACTATGCTCCCCCGAATCCCTACAGCCAAAGAAGAACAACCCTTACCTCTCTACGGCAGCTTCAGCAATATGCTCGACCATGAGTTCCAGAGGGCCGAGGTAATAAGAGAAGCGGCAAGGTATCCTCGGGCAAAGTTCTAAACTGAGGCTTTATTTGAAAGTTTTGTTGGAAACCAGACAAAACCGAATGAGGAGTTAGACAACAAGGAAGGGGCGGTGATGAGGCAATAAAGAACTAGCATCTAAGGTAGACAACTTAGCGACTCGTAGGAAGATGCTAGAAACCCAAAGTGCCCAGCGAGCCGCCGCGTACTCGAGGCCAAGGGTGCATTCCCGGGAGACAGCAAGCAAATCCAATGGGCATTGCAATGCCATACACTTGAGGATGATAAGCTTGGGGTGGGGGTAGCTGAAATGGAGGTGGAGCGGAGGAGGACCTGGCGAAAGGGAAGAGCCGAGGCAAGTATGTCCTCCACCCAGTACCCAACCCAAGATACCTTTCCCACGAAGGTTGGTGGGAAAAAGCAAGTAGATGTAGCGACTAAAATGCCTACTAAACTCAAAGACCCAGGTAGTTTCTCCATCTCTTGCTCGATTGAACAAAGTGCACATTGACCAAGCCTTATGTGACTTAGGGGCTAAGCGAGCTTGATGTCCCCTTATCATGGAAAGGTTGGAAAGCAAAGAGTTGAGACCATTCAAATTCTCCTTACAATTTGCGGATGGCTCAGCTAGGACTCCTCTAGGCATACTGAGAATGTCCTGTGAAGGTAGGAAAATTCTTCATCCCACAAACTTCGGTATTGGATATGAAAGGAATTCTAAATTCCCCATCATTTAGGAAGGCCATTCTTGGCAGAATTGGGGTTGTAATAGGCGTAAGGAATGGTAAACTCTCTCTAAATGTAAGAGGAAGGTAGGGTCAATTTTGAATTTACTAACTCTTATAATAACCCTCCTTTTTGAGAGCCATGTGTGCGGGGATTGGTGTAACGTCTCAGTGGTGAAGAGAGAGCTCAGCATGGGAGCGACTCAGAAGATATGCATGTCTAATGATGCACCCGGTGGTGATGGAAGTTGGAGTTCCTGTCCATGCTAAAACAAAACATGGCGGGAGGAAGGAAGGCTAGGAAGCTCCAGAGAGAAAAAGAGCGAAGCGGAAGCATTATTGGCGTATGAGCAGAAGCGGCTTTTTGAAGAAGTTCCTTGGAAAAACAGAGTTCCAGCACTTCTCGCTTGGCCCGACCCAGTTGATTGAAGGAAGTATGGTCAAACTTAAGACCATAAATAAAGCCGCTTCTTAGGAAGTGACCCAAAGCTTTTTCTTTCACTTTTTCCTTTTGTTTTTGATTTAACCTCTTGAATAATTTGGGAAGATCAAGAGGCAAAAAATATCATTAATAGGTTTATCTAGTGTTTTGTTGAGAAGGGAAGAAGAAGCGGGAGAAAAAAAAAATAAAGTCGAGAAGCCATCACGCCAAGGCGTGACGGTGGTCACGACCGTGATGAACTAAACAAGAGCACCAGAAAGGATCACGGCCTGCATGGTGATACCATCACGGGCGTGATGAGTAGGATGCCAAGATCGGAGAGCATCACGGCCTGGCCGTGATGTATATCACAGCAGATGAGGTCAAGCTCCCGAGAGACCAAGACGATCACGGCCAGCAGTGATGAGACTACATGGAGTAATAAAATTTCCACCCAAGTTTTGACTGGAATGTGAGTCAACACCGCTCTACCGACTGGTCACTGAAGTTGTTCCATTTTTCCCCTCTCTCCGACTTGATTATTTACATTGGAACAATGTAAGTAATCAAGCTTAGGGAAGTGGATGTATTTTGCATTTGCATTGTTGCGTTCATATTGCATTCACATAGCCATGGTTTGGTATGATCACATTCTCCAGATTTGCCCTCACTTAGAACATGCATCCAGTCGTGAGAACTTGGAGCCAAATGAATAGAGATAGTGAATTTTGAACGATTTTTCATTATTCCCCGTGATATGGCTAAAAATAAAAATTCTTGAGATGGTCATTTGATAGTTGATGATTAGCATGTGGTTCCATGGTTGTGTTCCTCTCTGATTTTGAACTACTAAATGTAAGATTTTTGAGCCGATAGGGGTATTCACTAAATCTACCCCATTTCTTGTGATAAGTGTTGTAATTCCTCTTGGACTGTATTTTTCTAGAACTTCACTTGAAACCATTTCGAAACTTAAAAATTTTTTAAACATTTTTGAATATGATTGAGGCACTAGGTATTTTCCGGCCTCCCGAGCTGAATGATTAAATGCTACCCCTTAGTTGCTCAATTTTGAACCTAAAAAGAAAAAAAAATACTTTTCTTGGTACTGGTTACTTTGATAAATAATGCTTGGTATGGCACCTTTTAAAGTATTGCGAGAGGGCAAAATGGTAGTTTGGAAAAAGTATCGGATGAAAAAAAGCTAGAAAGTAATTTCTCTTGAGCTATAAATCTCCCTTCTCCAAACAAATAAAATGAAATAAACAGAAAAAAAAAAAAAATGGAGAAGGGGATGAGGAAGAAAGTGAGAAATGAAAAAAAAAAAAAGGAAGAAGGTGGAGAAGTGAATCAAAGCCCCTAAAAGGTATTTTTAGAAGGTGTCATGCTTTGCAATGTTTGATGATTTGTCTAGCCTTCTTGAAATTCCCCTTTCCATGATTTTCCCACCTAACAATAAATCCCATGGCCGCATTACAAACAAAGGAAAAAGACCTCTTGATTCTTAAGTGTTTTCATTATTAAAGTGGAGATTTGGTTAATAGTAAGCCTATGGTAAAATACTCCCTGGTTCATAACCCTAAAACACTTGAGTGAGGTGAGATGAGTACCCAAATCGGTGAGGACATGAACTTGAAGAACCTAAGCTTCTAATTGGGCTAGAAATTGATTGTCTCTTAAGTCCTTATTGAATATGGCTATCACTTGGATTAGTTGCTAGGGTTCTTAGTTCACTATCCATGCTTTGATTGATTTATATCTTATGGCCTGAGTAATTGCTTGAGGACAAGCGAAGTTTAAGCGTGGGGTGATTTGATGAGTGTGATTTCACATCATCTTTGTCTATCATTTTGCATGCATTTTCATGTAGTTTAGGCATATTTTATTAGATTTTGGTTAATTTTCCCTTGGAATGGGTAAGGCGGTTTTAGTGTGTTGTTTTGCGGTTATCAAGGGTAAAATGCTCAAGATCAACCAGATGGAGTTTGGATGAAGTGGAGCTTTAAAAGTGAGAGAAAATGAGCCAAGCAGAGGCCCATCACGGCTTCAGCCGTGATGCCAATCACTGACGTGATCGAGAAAACTGAAAAGGAACAAAGGGTGAAGTCAGAGTACGTCACGACCTGGCCGTGATAGCCATCACAGTCGTGACACAAAACCACCACAAGTCAAGAGCCATCACGGCCCACCGGAAAGGATCACGGCCCTGACAGAGAGGCTCGCGGCGCGGCAGATGACGCGAGAATCTTGATTTTCCGAAGTGCACGAGGAAGCGGACCGTCACGGCCTGGGGTGATAGCCATCACTTCGGCCGTGGCATTTTCATGGTCTGGAAAGAGCGAAATAGATCGATTTGAGTTGGTTTGGGACTCTAACTTCCCAATTTCTATAAATATGGACCAGGCGATCGGAGGAAAAGAACATCATCTATCATCATCAGACTTGTGCACACATAGAAGGACTCTAAGCATAGATCTCTCCTCTTCTCCTCTCTCCTGCTTTTCCATTTTCACTATAATTATCAACCCACACATCATCTCCATGGCAAGTGCACCCGAGTGGTGGGGTTTCTGAGATTGGGGCCGCGGGAGTTTTGTAAATGTTGTTGATTTGATGTAAAATGCGTTGTTGATTTCATTATTGTTTTAGATCTGATTTCTAGTGTGTTAATATCTCATAAATTTCGCGGCATTATTTGCGTGGCGTAGGCGTTCTGAGGAGGAACCTAGCGGTGAACTTAGGGTTTCTAGGGTGTTTCACTCGTAAAGGCGGGGCCACTGGTTTGAGAGGGGATCAGGGGGGGGGTTATGGATATTCTAAGGAGGAACCTAGCGGTGGACTTAGGGTGTCGGACCTATAAGTCGGACTTGGGGTGAAATCCAGAGTTAGAAGCCGATCCACGAGGAGCAACGAGTTGTCACGAAGCCTAGGGTCCATCACCCGGGATCGCTACCCCGGGAGTGGGGTCGGGTCGATTGGAGCACGACTTTTGGAACCAGGAGGGCTTAAGCTATTAGAGGATAAACTGCCCCGAGGCAATTCGTCAATCAACAAAAGTGAATCGGATTAATGCTCGGTAACCTAAAGGTAACCTAAATCCCTGGAACCGTTTAAATCGAAAACCCAAAAACATTGTTTTTTTTAGTTGCTCGCTCATCCATCTTTTTAAATTTCAAATTCAAACCTCTTTTCAAAAATCATAAAACCCTAAAAAAGTCAGATTCACTCAATTCGAAATTAATTGCGATTTTTTTTTCGAACACGACTCTGTGGGTTGATATCTTTTATTACTTTTTTGGTCGTGAGGCCGTGCAGCTTCTTGGCGGAATCGCTGACGCCGCGGCACACAACGGCGGCTATCCCAATGATTTGACTCGGTTTGGTACATAGGATTAAAGACTTGCCTCGGTGTGGTGCAGGATCTCCGTTGTTGGGTAAGGTGCACCAGATTTCTGATCTGGCTCGGTGTGGGGGAGATTCCCGACTTAGCTCGGTCTGGTGCACGATTCAAGACCTGGCTCGATGCGGTGCCGATTCATGATGCGCTCGATGCAGTGCACCATGTTCAGGACTTGGCTCGGTGTGGTGTTCCAGATTCCTGATCTGGCTCAGTGTGGTGCACCAAAATCCTGACATGGTTCTGTCTGGTGAACAAGGTTCATCATCTGGATTGGTGTGGTGGACCGGATTTCTGACATGGCTCGATGCAGTGCGAGCGATTCATGACCTGGCTCGATGCAGTGCGCCGATTCATGATCCGGCGGTCTAGTGCACCAGGTTCATGACCTGGCTCTATGTGGTGGACCAGATTCCTGATCTAGCAAGGTGTGGTGCACCAGAATCCCGACTTGGCTGGATCAGGTTCATGAGATTTACGATCTGGCACGGTGAGGTGCACCATTCTGTTTGGCGGTGTGGTGCACAGAATTCGCGACTTGGATCGGTCTTGTGCACAAGATTCATGATCTGGCTCGGTGGTGTTCGGATTCGACTGACTCGGTCGATGCACGATTCATGTCCTGGCCCGGTCCGGTGCACGGATTCATGACTGGCTTGGTCAGTGCACCAGTTCACGACGGCTAAGTTTGGTGCACCAGAATCCTGACTTGGCTCGATCAGTGCACCAGATTCATGATCTGGCTCATTGTGGTGCACCGAATTCCTGACCTGGCTCGGTCTGGTGAACCAGATTTATGACCTGGCTCGGTCTGGTGCACTAGATTCATGACCTGGCTCGGTCTGGTGCAACAGATTCATGACCTGCCTAGGTCTGGTGTACCGAATTCATGATTTGACTCGGTTTGGTACATCAGATTCCTGACCTGCCTCGGTGTGGTGCACCGGATATCTGATTTGACTGGGATAGGTGCAACGGATTCCTGATCTGGCTCCGTGTTGTGGACCGGATTCCTGACCTGGCTCGGTCTGGTGCACCCGATTCAAGACCTGGCTCGGTCTGGTGCCCCAGATTCATGATCTGGCTCGGTCTGGTGCACCATGTTCAGGACTTGGCTCGGTGTGGTGCACCAGATTCCTGATCTGGCTCGGTGTGGTGCACCAAAATCCTGACATGGTTCGGTCTGGTGAACAAGATTCATCATCTGGCTTGGTGTGGTGGACCGGATTTCTGACCTGGCTCGGTCTGGTGCAGCCGATTCATGACCTGGCTCAGTCTGGTGCGCCAGATTCATGATCTGGCTCGGTCTGGTGCACCAGGTTCATGACCTGGCTCTGTGTGGTGCACCAGATTCCTGATCTAGCAAGGTGTGGTGCACCAGAATCCTGACTTGGCTCGGTCAGGTGCACGAGATTCACGATCTGGCTCGGTGTGGTGCACCATATTACTGATCTGGCACGGTGTGGTGCACCAGAATCCTGACTTGGATCGGTCTTGTGCACAAGATTCATGATCTGGCTCAGTGTGGTACACCGGATTCCTGACCTGACTCGGTCCAGTGCACCAGATTCATGACCTGGCTCGGTCCGGTGCACCAGATTCATGACCTGGCTCGGTCTGGTGCACCAGATTCATGACCAGGCTCGGTGTGGTGCACCAAAATCCTGACATGGTTCGGTCTGGTGAACAAGATTCATCATCTGGCTTGGTGTGGTGGACCGGATTTCTGACCTGGCTCGGTCTGGTGCACCCGATTCATGACCTGGTTCGGTCTGGTGCGCCAGATTCATGATCTGGCTCGGTCTGGTGCACCAGGTTCATGACCTGGCTCTGTGTGGTGCACCAGATTCCTGATCTAGCTAGGTGTGGTGCACCAGAATCCTGACTTGGCTCGGTCAGGTGCACGAGATTCACGATCTGGCTCGGTGTGGTGCACCAGATTCCTGATCTGGCTCGGTGTGGTGCACCAGAATCCTGACTTGGCTCGGTCTTGTGCACAAGATTCATGATCTGGTTCGGTGTGGTGCACCGGATTCCTGACCTGGCTCGGTCTGGTGCACCAGATTCATGACCTGGCTCGGTCTGGTGCACCAGATTCATGACCTGGCTCGGTCTGGTGCAACAGATTCATGACCTGCCTAGGTCTGGTGTACCGAATTCATGATTTGACTCGGTTTGGTACATCGGATTCCTGACCTGCCTCGGTGTGGTGTGACCGCGCTGTCGCCACGCGCTAAAAAGAACGAGCGATTATTAAAATAATGTAGTATAGAGCGACAACTCGAGTATCGTCTCTCAAGGACTCTTTAGTGTTGTTATTATTAACAGAAAATCAAAAGTTAGTTTTTGCGGGGTTTTGAGAATGAAATAAAATAAAGAAAACAAAACAATGAAAACAAAGCAGTTAAAGAGAATAGCAAATAAACTAAAGAACGATTAACCTACTGTTCTTGGTTTCCCACTATCATTGGTTCAAATAAATCCAAGCCCCAAGCGGATTCAAATCCCCTCCCGGTTGTAGCAACAATTAACAACGCAATCACTACTACGGATGCATGTTCCTATTCCCGAAATAACAAACGGGGTTAAGCCCTCATGAACAAACGAACATGAATGAACACACGCGAAATAACAAACGCGATTATATATAGAAACATAACATCACCGAAATGAATCAATGCAACACTATACATTCCTGAAATAACAAATAGAAACATATAGCATTGCATTGAAAAGAGAAAAGCATACAAAACAGGAATACAAGAACCTCAAGTGTGGTAATGGAAACCAATTACAGTAGATTAATCTAGGAGACCAGTTCTCCATTACAGAATTAAACACAAAAGTAAAGAAATAAACTACTGAAAACTACAACTACTGTCTATCAAAGACTAGCCAAAACTGGCTAACTCTGACCTCCTCTTCAGTTCTGCCTAAGATAGGCTTATATACACGTTTCTGGAATCAGAGGACTCGCGAGGCGAAGCCTCTCTCGCGATGCGGAAATTGTGAACAGTCTGCAACTTTTGATCTTCTCGCGGGGCGAGCATATCCTTCGCGAGGCGAATCTCTTCAGATCCCAAACTGTAACGCCCGTGACCTTCAACATGCGCAAACCGTGATGGCTTCTGGTCTTCCAAGGCTCGCGAGGCGAATGGATGCTCGCGAGGCGAACGTTTCAACTTCAAAACTGCCACAGCCGTGATCTTCAACACGGGTAAACCGTGATCGTCTCTGACTTTTCAGGCTTGCGTGACTCGCGGGGCGAGATATCATTCGCGGCGAGGTGGCTCCAGATTTATTTCACTTTTTATTAACCTGAAAATAGGAAAATAACATAAGTACTTTATTTAACTCTAAATCAACTAAATTAACCTAAAAACACTTTACAGACTCAAAATACTACTTAAGGACAATCAAGTCTAATTTGGGTGAAAATGATATAAAATTAGCACAAAGTCAAGGTCTTTACTAGTTATAAAACCAGTCAAACAGAGGCTCATCAAAATACCCCAAACTTAAACTTTGCTTGTCCCCAAGTAAACTAAAACTCAAAAACTTAAAAAGACTCAAGACCTGGCAAGCTCAAAAGATTCAATCAACTTCCACACAGATTTCAAGCAATTTACCAAAATATTTTTCTTCAACGTTCCCCCCTTTCAAACAAAACAATCCCCACATTCATTTATTCTAAACAATTAAGAATTTCATCATTCAGGCAATCAGAAATCTAAGCAAGAGATCTAAGTCACACATAAAAGGGAGATCACCAAATCCAAACAACTGCCTTCCTCACAAGGGAAATTTGTGTTTCACTCAATCGCTCAGTTTGTGTCAGGTTATCAACATTTCTCTCAATTTCATTTTTCAGAAGCACTTCCCATAAATTTGATTTTCATCTCAAAATGATTCCCACAGAGAACATGCATGCAACATCAAAAGGTCTTTTATGGGTTGTAATGGGGCTTGGCTAAGGGTAGGATATACAAAGGTACTAGGCTGAAGACCCTAGGAACTAAGAGAGCATGAACATTATTTACACTTGGAAATTCCACTCAAGTTCCTTTTCTCATTTTTCATTTGCCTTGGGTGACTACAACCTTTTTATTTCTTTTTGGCATTTTTGCACTTAAAATTTTTTTTTCTGCTTTTCTCTTTTTTTTCTATTTTTATTTTATTTTTTTTTTCACATTTTTTTTTTCAATCCCAAACAACACATTACACCTTGCAGCCACCCCAAACTTAGTTTCTTGCACCCATTCTAAGATTCCATGCTCTCCTAATCCTAAGATCGGGTTAACGTGGTTTTCCAGATTTTTGGGCTTATAACATTAGGTTATCAAGAAGCAATAGGCTAATCAGGCCCAAAGGGGCTAACTAGGGAACATGCATCAGGAATTGGTTATTTTAGGCCAAGTAGCTATTTACAAAGAAAATGCCTAAATCATCTGAAGCAAACACATAATCATGCAAATCGTAAAGAGATTCTAGCAAATTCAGGAAAGTGCAACTTGAAAGTGATTCTCACACAGTTTAAAACATGTTGGAGGCTCAAAACCTCACCTGGACATTCATGCAAATTATTTGACAGAGATTCTATCCCTAGTGTGTGCTTCCTATCACCCCAAACTTATCATAAATCATGCCATCATAATAAAATCTCAAAGTTCAGTTTTCAATCACATGGGGATCAATTTTTCAAAAATCTCAAATCCTATGGGGAAACAGTCAAAACATATTATGCAATCCATCTATGCAAAAATTAATAAAATCCAATAAACTTGCCATAATCAAGACACAAACACAACTCCTGAGCTTCTCAAATTATTCAGGAGCTTTATTGAAAACAAAACAGAAATAAAGCAAGGAAAAGAAAATTAAAAAGAAGAAAGGGTTAAGAAAACTCATTAAGGGCGGTTCCACCAGGATCCCATTGCTTGTAGCATAAGGCCCACGTGATGGACAAAGAGTAGAAGTTCATTCCATGCTTCCATGACTTGCAGCCTTGATGTGGGGGTGAGCACTTGACAATTATGATGACTTCGCCGAGTGCGGCGGACTTCTCACTCCCCTTCGGGTCACAGCTGACCTCTTTATCTACAAAGTCTCCCCAATAGAAGTGGGGCTCAACCTCTTGGACCGGCCATGGTGCAAAATCCAAGGGTTTAAACTCCATCACTGGTTCCTCAGGGGGAGGTGGCAAACAGTTAGCTGGGGTCTCCGGTGCTGCTTCAACTTCTGCAAGGTCTTCATCCACTGCACTACCGGATTCATCACTTGTTAAACCTGCAGAAATTTCAGGACACACCACAGAAAGGTTAGAGTTAGTACAGTCAATCGATATATTACAAGAAACTGAGGAGGGTGGCTGCTCAATGGATGGTATAGTTGGAACTTCGACCGAACAGGCAGCTTCATTCTCACTATCATCCTGCAAAATAGAATCAAGAAACTGGCCACAAACAGCACACGGGTTAGTGTCAGTACAGTCAGTACATGTAGTAAAATAAACTGAGTTAGTAGAGGTCTGATTGTCTGGACTTTCTGCACACGATTCATCCACCCCATTACTCTCAACACATGCATTTGATTTACTTGAATCATCTACTCCTAAAGGTTCTTCATTATCCTCAGGCACGGGGAAGCAGATGTCCTCCTGATCCTCCTGATGCTCATTTTGTGTTTCCTGAACAGTATAAAGCTGCATAACAGTGTATACACAAAGCAGTGCTACCATCACAATAACAATCAGTACATGAATTAGATTAAGGGGATTCAACACACAATTCATCATCAACATAAATATTATCACAATCATCATCAGAAGTATCTTCAAGAATAACTTGTGACTCTGTAAGTTCTTCAATGGGCTGTGGAGTTAGCATTGCAGCCGCGTTGGCGACAACTTGATCAATTAGAGCGGACAACTTCTGAGATTCAGCTTGGCTCCTCTGGTATTCAGCCTCCATCCTCTGTTGAAATTCAAGATTTTTTTGTGCCCACCGTTGATTGTTCTCTTCCATCATCCGTTGAGTGTGCTCAGCCATTTGTTGTAGCATACAAGCAATCTCATCCAAGGTGCTCTGTGAAGGTTCGGAAGGTGCAGAGGTGGTCACTTGGCTAGGATAGTATCTAAACAGGAAGGCTTCCTTCAAATCAAACCAGCTTGAGATGGAATGCTCATCAAGACTATACAACCAATCCCTTGCAGCACCTTCAAGTGAAAACTGGAAAGCTTCCATCTTGATGTGATCTTCTGTTATTCCTGCAGGTCTCAGCATTATAGAACAAGCAATTTGGAATTCCCTCAGATGCTCCTGCGGATTCTCACCTGCAAAACCACTAAACCTTGGCAACCAGTGTGATAAACCAAGAAAATCAGGAAAATATATGCATGGTGGTTGCTCATAGTAAACATTAGGCATGTAACCATATATGTGATTATCCATGGGGGGTGCTAAAATTCACAACCAGACAAAACAGACAAAACTATTTCAGCAAAGAGATATTTTTTTTATTTTTTTTTATTTTTTTTGTATTTTTTTTTCTTTTTTTATTTTTTTAAATTTATTTTCTGCTAATAACAACAAACAAGAGTCCCCGGCAACGGCGCCAATTTTTGACCGCGCTGTCGCCACGCGCCAAAAAGAACGAGCGATTATTAAAATAATGTAGTATAGAGCGACAACTCGAGTATCGTCTCTCAAGGACTCTTTAGTGTTGTTATTATTAACAGAAAATCAAAAGTTAGTTTTTGGGGGGTTTTGAGATTGAAATAAAATAAAGAAAACAAAACAATGAAAACAAAGCAGTTAAAGAGAATAGCAAATAAACTAAAGAACGATTAACCTACTGTTCTTGGTTTCCCACTATCATTGGTTCAAATAAATCCAAGCCCTAAGCGGATTCTAATCCCCTCCCGGTTGTAGCAACAATTAACAACGCAATCACTACTACGGATGCATGTTCCTATTCCCGAAATAACAAACGGGGTTAAGCCCTCATGAACAAACGAACATGAATGAACACATGCGAAATAACAAACGCGATTATATATAGAAACATAACATCACCGAAATGAATCAATACAACACTATACATTCCTGAAATAACAAACAGAAACATATAGCATTGCATTGAAAAAAAA
>JAUPTC010003753.1:0-14317 GCA_030762895.1 Sophora flavescens
TAGGGTCGAATTAGGGTTGAGGGTTTGAATTAGGGTTTTGAGTTAAAAATAGGGTTTTGGGTTAAAAATAATGTTAGAATTAGGGTTTTGGGTTAAAATTAGGGCTTCGGGTCAAAATTATGGTCTCCGGTTTAAATTAGGGTTTAGGATCAAAATTAGGGTTTAGGGTTTGAATTAGGGTTTTGAGTTTAAAATAGGGTTTTGGGTCAAAATTAGGGCTTTGGGGTTAAAATTTGGGTTTTGGGTCAAAATTAGGGTTTTGTCTTAAAATTAGGGTTTAGGATCAAAATTAGGGTTTAGGGTTTGAATTAGGGTTTTGAGTTTAAAATAGGGTTTTGGCTAAAAAATAAGGTAAGAATTAAGGTTTTGGGTTTAAACTAGGGTTTCGGGTCAAAATTAGGGCTTTGGGTTAAATTTAGGGTTTAGGATCAAAATTAGGGTTTAGGGTTTGAATTAGGGTTTTGAGTTTAAAATTGGGTTTTGGGTCAAAATTAGGGCTTTGTGGTTAAATTTTGGATTTTGGGTCAAATTAGGGTTTAGGGTTTGAATTAGGGTTTTGAGTTAAAAATAAGGTTTCGGGTAAAAAATAAGGTTAGAATTAGGGTGTTGGGTTAAAATTAGTGTTTCGGGTAAAAATTAGGTTTTTGGGTCAAATTTTGGGTTCATGGTCAAAATTAGGGTTTTGGGTTTAAAATATTGGGTATAATAGGGTCCTAAGTAGGGCTTTAGGTCAAATTTTGGGTTTAGTGTGCAAATTAGGGTTTAGGGTTTGAAATAGGGGTTTGAGTTTAAAATATGGTTTTGGGTCAAAAATAGGGCTCTGGGTTAAAATTAGGGTTTTGGGTCAAAATTAGGGTTTAGTTTTTGAAATAGAGTTTTGAGTTTAAAACAGGGTTTTGGGTCAAAAATAGGGTTAGAATTAGGGTTTTGGCTAAAATTATGGATTCGGGTCCAATTAAGGGTTCTGGGTCAAATTTAGGGTTTTGAGTTTAGAAGAGTTTTGCATCAAAAAAAGGTTAAGAATATGGTTTTATGTCAAAATTAGTGTTTAGGGTTTGATTTAGGGTTTTGAGTTAAAAATAGGGTTTTGGGTCAAAATAGGGTTTGAATTAGGGTTTTGGGTTAAAATTGGGGTTCTGTGTCAAATTTAGGGTTTAGGGTCAAAATTAGAGTTTTTTGTTATGGTTTTGGGTCAAAATTAGGGATTTGCGTTAAAATTAGGGTTTTGGGTTAAAATTAGGGTATTGGGTCCAAATTAGGGTTTTGGGTCAAAATTAGAGTTTAGGGTTTGAATTAAGGTTGAGTTAAAAATTGGGTTTTGGGTCTAAAATAGGATTAGAATTAGGGTTTTGGTTTAAAATTAGGGTTTCGGGTCAAAATTAGGGTTCTGGGTCATATTTAGGGTATAGGGTCAAAATTAGGGTTTACGGTTTGAAATAGGGATTTGAGTTTAAAATAGGGTTTCGGGTCAAAATTAGGGTTTTGGATCAAAATTAGGCTTTTGGGTCAAATTTTGGGTTAAGGGTCAAAATTAGGGTTTAGGTTTTGAATTAGGGTTTTGAGTTAAAAATAAGGTTAGAATTAGGGTTTTGGGTTAAAATTAGGGTTTCGGGTCAAAATTAGGGTTTGGGTCAAAATTTTGGTTTCGGGTTAGAATTAGGGTTTAGGATGAAAATTAGGGTTTAGGTTTGAATTAGGGTTTTGAGTTTTAAATAGAGTTTTGGGTCAAAATTAGGGCTTTGGGGTTAAAATTTGGGTTATGGTTCAGATTTTGGGTTTTGGGTCAAAATTTAGGTTTTGGGTTTGAATTAGGGTTTTGAGTTAAAAATATGGTTAGAATTAAGGTTAAGTGTTTGAAATAGGGTTGAGTTTAAAATGGTGTTTTGGGTCAAAAATAGGGTTAGAATTAGGCTTTGGGTCAAAAGTAGGGTTTTGGGTCAAAAGTTTGTTTTGGGGTCAAAAATTGGGTTTTGGGTCCAAATTAGGGTTTAGGGTTTGAAATAGGGATTTGAGATTAAATTTGGGTTTCGGGTCAAAATTAGGGTTTAGGGTCAGAATTAGGGCTGAGGGTTTGAATTAGGGTTTTGAGTTAAAAATAGGGTTTTGGGTTAAAAATAATGTTAGAATTAGGGTTTTGGGTTAAAATTAGGGCTTCGGGTCAAAATTATGGTCTCCGGTTTAAATTAGGGTTTAGGATCAAAATTAGGGTTTAGGGTTTGAATTAGGGTTTTGAGTTTAAAATAGGGTTTTGGGTCAAAATTAGGGCTTTGGGGTTAAAATTTGGGTTTTGGGTCAAAATTAGGGTTTTGTCTTAAAATTAGGGTTTAGGATCAAAATTAGGGTTTAGGGTTTGAATTAGGGTTTTGAGTTTAAAATAGGGTTTTGGCTAAAAAATAAGGTAAGAATTAAGGTTTTGGGTTTAAACTAGGGTTTCGGGAAAATATTAGGGCTTTGGGTTAAATTTAGGGTTTAGGATCAAAATTAGGGTTTAGGGTTTGAATTAGGGTTTTGAGTTTAAAATTGGGTTTTGGGTCAAAATTAGGGCTTTGTGGTTAAATTTTGGATTTTGGGTCAAATTAGGGTTTAGGGTTTGAATTAGGGTTTTGAGTTAAAAATAAGGTTTCGGGTAAAAAATAAGGTTAGAATTAGGGTGTTGGGTTAAAATTAGTGTTTCGGGTAAAAATTAGGTTTTTGGGTCAAATTTTGGGTTCATGGTCAAAATTAGGGTTTTGGGTTTAAAATATTGGGTATAATAGGGTCCTAAGTAGGGCTTTAGGTCAAATTTTGGGTTTAGTGTGCAAATTAGGGTTTAGGGTTTGAAATAGGGGTTTGAGTTTAAAATATGGTTTTGGGTCAAAAATAGGGCTCTGGGTTAAAATTAGGGTTTTGGGTCAAAATTAGGGTTTAGTTTTTGAAATAGAGTTTTGAGTTTAAAACAGGGTTTTGGGTCAAAAATAGGGTTAGAATTAGGGTTTTGGCTAAAATTATGGATTCGGGTCCAATTAAGGGTTCTGGGTCAAATTTAGGGTTTTGAGTTTAGAAGAGTTTTGCATCAAAAAAAGGTTAAGAATATGGTTTTATGTCAAAATTAGTGTTTAGGGTTTGATTTAGGGTTTTGAGTTAAAAATAGGGTTTTGGGTCAAAATAGGGTTTGAATTAGGGTTTTGGGTTAAAATTGGCGTTCTCTGTCAAATTTAGGGTTTAGGGTCAAAATTAGAGTTTTTTGTTATGGTTTTGGGTCAAAATTAGGGATTTACGTTAAAATTAGGGTTTTGGGTTAAAATTTGGGTATTGGGTCCAAATTAGGGTTTTGGGTCAAAATTAGAGTTTAGGGTTTGAATTAAGGTTGAGTTAAAAATTGGGTTTTGGGTCTAAAATAGGATTACAATTAGGGTTTTGGTTTAAAATTAGGGTTTCGGGTCAAAATTAGGGTTCTGGGTCAGATTTAGGGTTTAGGGTCAAAATTAGGGTTTAGGGTTTGAAATAGGGATTTGAGTTTAAAATAGGGTTTAGGGTCAAAATTAGGGTTCTGTGTTAAAATTAGGGTTTTGGATCAAAATTAGGCTTTTGGGTCAAATTTTGGGTTAAGGGTCAAAATTAGGGTTTAGGTTTTGAATTAGGGTTTTGAGTTAAAAATAAGGTTAGAATTAGGGTTTTGGGTTAAAATTAGGGTTTCGGGTCAAAATTAGGGTTTGGGTCAAAATTTTGGTTTCGGGTTAGAATTAGGGTTTAGGATGAAAATTAGGGTTTAGGTTTGAATTAGGGTTTTGAGTTTTAAATAGAGTTTTGGGTCAAAATTAGGGCTTTGGGGTTAAAATTTGGGTTATGGTTCAGATTTTGGGTTTTGGGTCAAAATTTAGGTTTTGGGTTTGAATTAGGGTTTTGAGTTAAAAATATGGTTAGAATTAAGGTTAAGTGTTTGAAATAGGGTTGAGTTTAAAATGGTGTTTTGGGTCAAAAATAGGGTTAGAATTAGGCTTTGGGTCAAAATTAGGGCTTTGGGTCAAAAGTTTGGTTTTGGGGTCAAAAATTGGGTTTTGGGTCCAAATTAGGGTTTAGGGTTTGAAATAGGGATTTGAGTTTAAATTTGGGTTTCGGGTCAAAATTAGGGTTTAGGGTCAGAATTAGGGCTGAGGGTTTGAATTAGGGTTTTGAGTTAAAAATAGGGTTTTGGGTTAAAAATAATGTTAGAATTAGGGTTTTGGGTTAAAATTAGGGCTTCGGGTCAAAATTATGGTCTCCGGTTTAAATTAGGGTTTAGGATCAAAATTAGGGTTTAGGGTTTGAATTAGGGTTTTGAGTTTAAAATAGGGTTTTGGGTCAAAATTAGGGCTTTGGGGTTAAAATTTGGGTTTTGGGTCAAAATTAGGGTTTTGTCTTAAAATTAGGGTTTAGGATCAAAATTAGGGTTTAGGGTTTGAATTAGGGTTTTGAGTTTAAAATAGGGTTTTGGCTAAAAAATAAGGTAAGAATTAAGGTTTTGGGTTTAAACTAGGGTTTCGGGAAAATATTAGGGCTTTGGGTTAAATTTAGGGTTTAGGATCAAAATTAGGGTTTAGGGTTTGAATTAGGGTTTTGAGTTTAAAATTGGGTTTTGGGTCAAAATTAGGGCTTTGTGGTTAAATTTTGGATTTTGGGTCAAATTAGGGTTTAGGGTTTGAATTAGGGTTTTGAGTTAAAAATAAGGTTTCGGGTAAAAAATAAGGTTAGAATTAGGGTGTTGGGTTAAAATTAGTGTTTCGGGTAAAAATTAGGTTTTTGGGTCAAATTTTGGGTTCATGGTCAAAATTAGGGTTTTGGGTTTAAAATATTGGGTATAATAGGGTCCTAAGTAGGGCTTTAGGTCAAATTTTGGGTTTAGTGTGCAAATTAGGGTTTAGGGTTTGAAATAGGGGTTTGAGTTTAAAATATGGTTTTGGGTCAAAAATAGGGCTCTGGGTTAAAATTAGGGTTTTGGGTCAAAATTAGGGTTTAGTTTTTGAAATAGAGTTTTGAGTTTAAAACAGGGTTTTGGGTCAAAAATAGGGTTAGAATTAGGGTTTTGGCTAAAATTATGGATTCGGGTCCAATTAAGGGTTCTGGGTCAAATTTAGGGTTTTGAGTTTAGAAGAGTTTTGCATCAAAAAAAGGTTAAGAATATGGTTTTATGTCAAAATTAGTGTTTAGGGTTTGATTTAGGGTTTTGAGTTAAAAATAGGGTTTTGGGTCAAAATAGGGTTTGAATTAGGGTTTTGGGTTAAAATTGGGGTTCTGTGTCAAATTTAGGGTTTAGGGTCAAAATTAGAGTTTTTTGTTATGGTTTTGGGTCAAAATTAGGGATTTGCGTTAAAATTAGGGTTTTGGGTTAAAATTAGGGTATTGGGTCCAAATTAGGGTTTTGGGTCAAAATTAGAGTTTAGGGTTTGAATTAAGGTTGAGTTAAAAATTGGGTTTTGGGTCTAAAATAGGATTAGAATTAGGGTTTTGGTTTAAAATTAGGGTTTCGGGTCAAAATTAGGGTTCTGGGTCATATTTAGGGTTTAGGGTCAAAATTAGGGTTTACGGTTTGAAATAGGGATTTGAGTTTAAAATAGGGTTTCGGGTCAAAATTAGGGTTCTGTGTTAAAATTAGGGTTTTGGATCAAAATTAGGCTTTTGGGTCAAATTTTGGGTTAAGGGTCAAAATTAGGGTTTAGGTTTTGAATTAGGGTTTTGAGTTAAAAATAAGGTTAGAATTAGGGTTTTGGGTTAAAATTAGGGTTTCGGGTCAAAATTAGGGTTTGGGTCAAAATTTTGGTTTCGGGTTAGAATTAGGGTTTAGGATGAAAATTAGGGTTTAGGTTTGAATTAGGGTTTTGAGTTTTAAATAGAGTTTTGGGTCAAAATTAGGGCTTTGGGGTTAAAATTTGGGTTATGGTTCAGATTTTGGGTTTTGGGTCAAAATTTAGGTTTTGGGTTTGAATTAGGGTTTTGAGTTAAAAATATGGTTAGAATTAAGGTTAAGTGTTTGAAATAGGGTTGAGTTTAAAATGGTGTTTTGGGTCAAAAATAGGGTTAGAATTAGGCTTTGGGTCAAAATTAGGGCTTTGGGTCAAAAGTTTGGTTTTGGGGTCAAAAATTGGGTTTTGGGTCCAAATTAGGGTTTAGGGTTTGAAATAGGGATTTGAGTTTAAATTTGGGTTTCGGGTCAAAATTAGGGTTTAAGGTCAGAATTAGGGTTGAGGGTTTGAATTAGGGTTTTGAGTTAAAAATAGGGTTTTGGGTTAAAAATAATGTTAGAATTAGGGTTTTGGGTTAAAATTAGGGCTTCGGGTCAAAATTATGGTCTCCGGTTTAAATTAGGGTTTAGGATCAAAATTAGGGTTTAGGGTTTGAATTAGGGTTTTGAGTTTAAAATAGGGTTTTGGGTCAAAATTAGGGCTTTGGGGTTAAAATTTGGGTTTTGGGTCAAAATTAGGGTTTTGGCTTAAAATTAGGGTTTAGGATCAAAATTAGGGTTTAGGGTTTGAATTAGGGTTTTGAGTTTAAAATAGGGTTTTGGCTAAAAAATAAGGTAAGAATTAAGGTTTTGGGTTTAAACTAGGGTTTCGGGTCAAAATTAGGGCTTTGGGTTAAATTTAGGGTTTAGGATCAAAATTAGGGTTTAGGGTTTGAATTAGGGTTTTGAGTTTAAAATTGGGTTTTGGGTCAAAATTAGGGCTTTGTGGTTAAATTTTGGATTTTGGGTCAAATTAGGTTAGGGTTTAGGGTTTGAATTAGGGTTTTGAGTTAAAAATTAGGTTTTGGGTAAAAATAAGGTTAGAATTAGGGTGTGGTTAAAATTAGTGTTTTGGGTAAAAATTAGGTTTTGGGTCAAATTTTGGGTTCATGGTCAAAATTAGGGTTTAAGGTTTGGGTTTGGTTTAAAATATTGGGTAAATAGGGTCCAATTAGGTTTAGGTTTAGGTTTTTGGGTTTAGTGTCAAAATTAGGGTTTAGGGTTTGAAATAGGGTTTTGAGTTTAAAATAGGGTTTTGGGTCAAAAATAGGTTAAATTAGGTTGGTTAAAATTAGGTTTGGGTTTGGGTCAAAATTAGGGTTTAGTTTTGAAAAGAGTTTTGAGTTTAAAAGGTTTTGGGTCAAAAAATAGGGTTAGAATTAGGTTTTGGGTAAAATTAGGGTTTTGGGTCAAATTATTATGGGTCAAATTTAGGGTTTGGGTTTAGAAAATTTATGAAAGGTTAAGAGTATGGTTTTATGTCAAAATTAGTGTTTAGGGTTTGAATTAGGGTTTTGAGTTAAAAATAGGGTTTTGGGTCAAAATAGGGTTTGAATTAGGGTTTTGGGTTAAAATTAGGGTTTAGGATCAAAATTAGGGTTTAGGGTTTGAATTAGGGTTTTGAGTTTAAAATAGGGTTTTGGCTAAAAAATAAGGTAAGAATTAAGGTTTTGGGTTTAAACTAGGGTTTGGGTCAAAATTAGGGTTTTGGTTAAAATTAGGGTTTAGGATCAAAATTGGGTTTAGGGTTTGAATTTGGGTTTTGAGTTTAAAATTGGGTTTTGGGTCAAAATTAGGGTTTTTTTGGGTAAATTTTTGGATTTTAGGGTCAAATTAGGGTTTAGGGTTTGAATTAGGGTTTTGAGTTAAAAATAAGGTTTTGGGTAAAAATTAGGTTAGATTTTGGGTTAAATTAGGGGTAATTAGGGTTGTTTTGGGTAAAAATTAGGTTTTGGGTTCAAATTTTGGGTTCATGGTCAAAATTAGGGTTTAGGGTTTGAAATAGGGTTTTGGGTTTAAAATATTGGGTATAATAGGTTTTTAGGGTAATTAGGTTTTAGGTCAAATTTTGGGTTTAGTGTGCAAATTAGGGTTTAGGGTTTGAAATAGGGGTTTGAGTTTAAAATAGGGTTTTGGGTCAAAATTAGGGCTTTGGGTTAAAATTAGGGTTTTGGGTCAAAATAATAGGGTTTATTTAAATGAGTTTTGAGTTTAAAACAGGGTTTTGGGTCAAAAATAGGGTTAGAATTAGGGTTTTGGCTAAAATTATGGATTCGGGTCCAATTAAGGGTTCTGGGTCAAATTTAGAGTTTTGAGTTTAGAAGAGTTTTGCATCAAAAAAAGGTTAATATGGTTTTATGTCAAAATTATTGTTTAGGGTTTGAATTAGGGTTTTGAGTTAAAAATAGGGTTTTGGGTCAAAATAGGGTTTGAATTAGGGTTTTGGGTTAAAATTGGGGTTCTGTGTCAAAATTAGTGTTTAGGGTCAAAATTAGAGTTTTTTATTTTGGTTTTGCGTCAAAATTAGGGATTTGCGTTAAAATTAGGTTTTTGGGTTAAAATTTGGGTATTAGGTCCAAATTAGGGTTTTGGGTCAAAATTAGAGTTTAGGGTTTGAATTAAGGTTGAGTTAAAAATTGGGTTTTGGGCCTAAAATAGGATTAGAATTAGGGTTTTGGTTTAAAATTAGGGTTTCGGGTCAAAATTAGGGTTCTGGGTCAGATTTAGGGTTTAGGGTCAAAATTAGGGTTTAGGGTTTGAAATAGGGATTTGAGTTTAAAATAGGGTTTCGGGTCAAAATTAGGGATCTGTGTTAAAATTAGGGTTTTGGATCAAAATTAGGCTTTTGGGTCAAATTTTGGGTTTAGGGTCAAAATTAGGGTTTAGGGTTTGAATTAGGGTTTTGAGTTAAAAATAAGGTTAGAATTAGGGTTTTGGGTTAAAATTAGGGTTTCGGGTCAAAATTAGGGCTTTGGGTCAAAATTTTGGTTTCGAGTTAGAATTAGGGTTTTGGATGAAAATTAGGGTTTAGGTTTGAATTAGGGTTTTGAGTTTTAAATAGAGTTTTGGGTCAAAATTAGGGCTTTGGGGTTAAAATTTGGGTTATGGTTCAGATTTTGGGTTTTGGGTCAAAATTTAGGTTTTGGGTTTGAATTAGGGTTTTGAGTTAAAAATATGGTTAGAATTAAGGTTTAGTGTTTGAAATAGGGTTGAGTTTAAAATGGTGTTTTGGGTCAAAAATAGGGTTAGAATTAGGCTTTGGGTCAAAATTAGGGCTTTGGGTCAAAAGATTGGTTTTGGGTCCAAATTAGGGTTTAGGGTTTGAAATAGGGATTTGAGTTTAAATTTGGGTTTCGGGTAAAAATTAGGGTTTAGGGTCAGAATTAGGGCTGAGGGTTTGAATTAGGGTTTTGAGTTAAAAATAGGGTTTTGGGTTAAAAATAATGTTAGAATTAGGGTTTTGGGTTAAAATTAGGGCTTCGGGTCAAAATTATGGTCTCCGGTTTAAATTAGGGTTTAGGATCAAAATTAGGGTTTAGGGTTTGAATTAGGGTTTTGAGTTTAAAATAGGGTTTTGGGTCAAAATTAGGGCTTTGGGGTTAAAATTTGGGTTTTGGGTCAAAATTAGGGTTTTGGCTTAAAATTAGGGTTTAGGATCAAAATTAGGGTTTAGGGTTTGAATTAGGGTTTTGAGTTTAAAATAGGGTTTTGGCTAAAAAATAAGGTAAGAATTAAGGTTTTGGGTTTAAACTAGGGATTCGGGTCAAAATTAGGGCTTTGGGTTAAATTTAGGGTTTAGGATCAAAATTAGGGTTTAGGGTTTGAATTAGGGTTTTGAGTTTAAAATTGGGTTTTGGGTCAAAATTAGGGCTTTGTGGTTAAATTTTGGATTTTGGGTCAAATTAGGGTTTAGGGTTTGAATTAGGGTTTTGAGTTAAAAATAAGGTTTCGGGTAAAAAATAAGGTTAGAATTAGGGTGTTGGGTTAAAATTAGTGTTTCGGGTAAAAATTAGGTTTTCGGTCAAATTTTTGGTTCATGGTCAAAATTAGGGTTTAGGGTTTGAAATAGGGTTTTGAGTTTAAAATATTGGGTATAATAGGGTCCTAATTAGGGCTTTGGGTCAAATTTCGGGTTTAGTCTGCAAGTTAGGGTTTAGGGTTTGAAATAGGGGTTTGAGTTTAAAATAGGGTTTTGGGTCAAAAATAGGGCTCTGGGTTAAAATTAGGGTTTTGGGTCAAAATTAGGGTTTAGTTTTTGAAATAGAGTTTTGAGTTTAAAACAGGGTTTTGGGTCAAAAATAGGGTTAGAATTAGGGTTTTGGGTAAAATTATGGATTCGGGTCCAATTAAGGGTTCTGGGTCAAATTTAGGGTTTTGAGTTTAGAAGAGTTTTGCATCAAAAAAAGGTTAAGAATATGGTTTTATGTCAAAATTAGTGTTTAGGGTTTGAATTAGGGTTTTGAGTTAAAAATAGGGTTTTGGGTCAAAATAGGGTTTGAATTAGGGTTTTGGGTTAAAATTGGGGTTCTGTGTCAAAATTAGTGTTTAGGGTCAAAATTAGAGTTTTTTATTTTGGTTTTGCGTCAAAATTAGGGATTTGCGTTAAAATTAGGGTTTTGGGTTAAAATTAGGGTATTGGGTCCAAATTAGGGTTTTGGGTCAAAATTAGAGTTTAGGGTTTGAATTAAGGTTGAGTTAAAAATTGGGTTTTGGGTCTAAAATAGGATTAGAATTAGGGTTTTGGTTTAAAATTAGGGTTTCGGGTCAAAATTAGGGTTCTGGGTTAGATTTAGGGTTTAGGGTCAAAATTAGGGTTTACGGTTTGAAATAGGGATTTGAGTTTAAAATAGGGTTTCGGGTCAAAATTAGGGTTCTGTGTTAAAATTAGGGTTTTGGATCAAAATTAGGCTTTTGGGTCA
The DNA here is from genome assembly GCA_030762895.1 of Sophora flavescens. Classification (NCBI taxonomy): domain Eukaryota; kingdom Viridiplantae; phylum Streptophyta; class Magnoliopsida; order Fabales; family Fabaceae; genus Sophora; species Sophora flavescens. The sequence continues at coordinate 10,657 of JAUPTC010003753.1, forward strand.
AATTTTGGGTTAAGGGTCAAAATTAGGGTTTAGGTTTTGAATTAGGGTTTTGAGTTAAAAATAAGGTTAGAATTAGGGTTTTGGGTTCAAATTAGGGTTTCGGGTCAAAATTAGGGCTTTGGGTCAAAATTTTGGTTTCGGGTTAGAATTAGGGTTTAGGATGAAAATTAGGGTTTAGGTTTGAATTAGGGTTTTGAGTTTTAAATAGAGTTTTGGGTCAAAATTAGGGCTTTGGGGTTAAAATTTGGGTTATGGTTCAGATTTTGGGTTTTGGGTCAAAATTTAGGTTTTGGGTTTGAATTAGGGTTTTGAGTTAAAAATATGGTTAGAATTAAGGTTTAGTGTTTGAAATAGGGTTGAGTTTAAAATGGTGTTTTGGGTCAAAAATATGGTTAGAATTAGGCTTTGGGTCAAAATTAGGGCTTTGGGTCAAAAGTTTGGTTTTGGGTCCAAATTAGGGTTTAGGGTTTGAAATAGGGATTTGAGTTTAAATTTGGGTTTCGGGTCAAAATTAGGGTTTAGGGTCAGAATTAGGGTTGAGGGTTTGAATTAGGGTTTTGAGTTAAAAATAGGGTTTTGGGTTAAAAATAATGTTAGAATTAGGGTTTTGGGTTAAAATTAGGGCTTCGGGTCAAAATTATGGTCTCCGGTTTAAATTAGGGTTTAGGATCAAAATTAGGGTTTAGGGTTTGAATTAGGGTTTTGAGTTTAAAATAGGGTTTTGGGTCAAAATTAGGGCTTTGGGGTTAAAATTTGGGTTTTGGGTCAAAATTAGGGTTTTGGCTTAAAATTAGGGTTTAGGATCAAAATTAGGGTTTAGGGTTTGAATTAGGGTTTTGAGTTTAAAATAGGGTTTTGGCTAAAAAATAAGGTAAGAATTAAGGTTTTGGGTTTAAACTAGGGTTTCGGGTCAAAATTAGGGCTTTGGGTTAAATTTAGGGTTTAGGATCAAAATTAGGGTTTAGGGTTTGAATTAGGGTTTTGAGTTTAAAATTGGGTTTTGGGTCAAAATTAGGGCTTTGTGGTTAAATTTTGGATTTTGGGTCAAATTAGGGTTTAGGGTTTGAATTAGGGTTTTGAGTTAAAAATAAGGTTTCGGGTAAAAAATAAGGTTAGAATTAGGGTGTTGGGTTAAAATTAGTGTTTCGGGTAAAAATTAGGTTTTTGGGTCAAATTTTGGGTTCATGGTCAAAATTAGGGTTTAGGGTTTGAAATAGGGTTTTGGGTTTAAAATATTGGGTATAATAGGGTCCTAATTAGGTTTTTAGGTCAAATTTTGGGTTTAGTGTGCAAATTAGGGTTTAGGGTTTGAAATAGGGGTTTGAGTTTAAAATAGGGTTTTGGGTCAAAAATAGGGCTCTGGGTTAAAATTAGGGTTTTGGGTCAAAATTAGGGTTTAGTTTTTGAAATAGAGTTTTGAGTTTAAAACAGGGTTTTGGGTCAAAAATAGGGTTAGAATTAGGGTTTTGGGTAAAATTATGGATTCGGGTCCAATTAAGGGTTCTGGGTCAAATTTAGGGTTTTGAGTTTAGAAGAGTTTTGCATCAAAAAAAGGTTAAGAATATGGTTTTATGTCAAAATTAGTGTTTAGGGTTTGAATTAGGGTTTTGAGTTAAAAATCGGGTTTTGGGTCAAAATAGGGTTTGAATTAGGGTTTTGGGTTAAAATTGGGGTTGTGTCAAATTTAGTGTTTAGGGTCAAAATTAGAGTTTTTTATTATGGTTTTGGGTGAAAATTAGGGATTTGCGTTAAAATTAGGGTTTTGGGTTAAAATTTGGGCATTGGGTCCAAATTAGGGTTTTGGGTCAAATTTAGAGTTTAGGGTTTGAATTAAGGTTGAGTTAAAAATTGGGTTTTGGGTCTAAAATAGGATTAGAATTAGGGTTTTGGTTTAAAATTAGGGTTTCGGGTCAAAATTTGGGTTCTGGGTCAGATTTAGGGTTTAGGGTCAAAATTAGGGTTTACGGTTTGAAATAGGGATTTGAGTTTAAAATAGGGTTTCGGGTCAAAATTAGGGTTCTGTGTTAAAATTAGGGTTTTGGATCAAAATTAGGCTTTTGGGTCAAATTTTGGGTTAAGGGTCAAAATTAGGGTTTAGGTTTTGAATTAGGGTTTTGAGTTAAAAATAAGGTTAGAATTAGGGTTTTGGGTTAAAATTAGGGTTTCGGGTCAAAATTAGGGCTTTGGGTCAAAATTTTGGTTTCGGGTTAGAATTAGGGTTTAGGATGAAAATTAGGGTTTAGGTTTGAATTAGGGTTTTGAGTTTTAAATAGAGTTTTGGGTCAAAATTAGGGCTTTGGGGTTAAAATTTGGGTTATGGTTCAGATTTTGGGTTTTGGGTCAAAATTTAGGTTTTGGGTTTGAATTAGGGTTTTGAGTTAAAAATATGGTTAGAATTAAGGTTTAGTGTTTGAAATAGGGTTGAGTTTAAAATGGTGTTTTGGGTCAAAAATAGGGTTAGAATTAGGCTTTGGGTCAAAATTAGGGCTTTGGGTCAAAAGTTTGGTTTTGTGGTCAAAAGTTGGGTTTTGGGTCCAAATTAGGGTTTAGGGTTTGAAATAGGGATTTGAGTTTAAATTTGGGTTTCGGGTCAAAATTAGGGTTTAGGGTCAAAATTAGGGTTTAGGGTTTGAATTAGGGTTTTGAGTTAAAAATAGGGTTTTGGGTTAAAAATAAGGTTAGAATTAGGGTTTTGGGTTAAAATTAGGGCTTCGGGTCAAAATTATGGTCTCCGGTTTAAATTAGGGTTTAGGATCAAAATTAGGGTTTAGGGTTTGAATTAGGGTTTTGAGTTTAAAATAGGGTTTTGGGTCAAAATTAGGGCTTTGGGGTTAAAATTTGGGTTTTGGGTCAAAATTAGGGTTTTGGCTTAAAATTAGGGTTTAGGATCAAAATTAGGGTTTAGGGTTTGAATTAGGGTTTTGAGTTTAAAATAGGGTTTTGGCTAAAAAATAAGGTAAGAATTAAGGTTTTGGGTTTAAACTAAGGTTTCGGGTCAAAATTAGGGCTTTGGGTTAAATTTAGGGTTTAGGATCAAAATTAGGGTTTAGGGTTTGAATTAGGGTTTTGAGTTTAAAATTGGGTTTTGGGTCAAAATTAGGGCTTTGTGGTTAAATTTTGGATTTTGGGTCAAATTAGGGTTTAGGGTTTGAATTAGGGTTTTGAGTTAAAAATAAGGTTTCGGGTAAAAAATTAGGTTAGAATTAGGGTGTTGGGTTAAAATTAGTGTTTCGGGTAAAAATTAGGTTTTTGGGTCAAATTTTGGGTTCATGGTCAAAATTAGGGTTTAGGGTTTGAAATAGGGTTTTGGGTTTAAAATATTGGGTATAATAGGGTCCTAATTAGGGCTTTAGGTCAAATTTTGGGTTTAGTGTGCAAATTAGGGTTTAGGGTTTGAAATAGGGGTTTGAGTTTAAAATAGGGTTTTGGGTCAAAATTAGGGCTCTGGGTTAAAATAAGGGTTTTGGGTCAAAATTAGGGTTTAGTTTTTGAAATAGAGTTTTGAGTTTAAAACAGGGTTTTGGGTCAAAAATAGGGTTAGAATTAGGGTTTTGGCTAAAATTATGGATTCGGGTCCAATTAAGGGTTCTGGGTCAAATTTAGAGTTTTGAGTTTAGAAGAGTTTTGCATCAAAAAAAGGTTAATATGGTTTTATGTCAAA
>JAUPTC010003754.1:0-14310 GCA_030762895.1 Sophora flavescens
AAGCCCGACACCTTAATTTCGGCCCAAAACCCAAATTTGACCCCAAAACCCTAAATTTTGACCCAAAACCCTAATTTGGTCACAAAACCGAGATTTTGACCCAAATCCCTATTTTTAACTCAAAAGCCAAATTCAAACCCTAATGTTGACGCAAAACCCTAAATTTGACCCTGAACCCTAATTTTGATCCTAAACCATAAATTTTAACCAAAACCCTAATCCAACCTAAAACCCTTTTGACCCCAACCCAAATTATAACCCACCCTAATTTTGACCAAAACCCAAATTAAACCTAAACCCTAATTTTGACCAAAACCCTAATTACCTAAACCCTAATTTTAACCAAAACCTAATTCTAACCCTATTTACCCAAACCAATTTAACCCTAAACCCAAAATTTAACCATAACCCTAATTTTGACCCAAAACCCTAAATTACCCAAACCCTAATTTTAACCCAAAACCCTAATTTTGACCCACAACCTAATTCTAAACCCTAATTTAGACCCAATACCCTAATTCAAACCCCCAAACCCTTTTAACTCAACCCGACACCTAATTTTGACCCAAAACCCAAATTTTGACCCAAAACCCTAAATTTTACAAACCCTAATTTCGACCCAGAACACAAATTTTGACCCAAAACCCTATTTTTAACTCAAAAGCCAAATTCAAACCTTAAACCCTAATGTTGACCCAAAACCCTAAATTTGACCCAAAACCCTAATTTTGACCCAAAACCCTAATTTAGACCCACAACCTAATTCTAACCCTAATTTAGACCCAATACCCTAATTCAAACCCTTTTTTTGTCCCAAAACCCTTTTTTTAACTCAAAGCCCGACACCTTAATTTCGACCCAATACCCAAATTTTGACCCAAACCCTACCCAAACCCTAATTTGACACAAACCAATTTTGACCCAAAACCCTATTTTTAACTCAAAAGCCAAATTCAAACCCTAATGTTGACCCAAAACCCTAAATTTGATCCTAAACCTATTTTGACCCAAAACCCTAATTTTGACCCAAAACCCTAATTTTGACCCAAAACCCAAATTATAACCCAGAGCCCTAATTTTGACCAAAAATCCTAATTCAAAGCCTAAACCCTAATTTTGACCCTGAACCCTAATTTTGATCCCAAACCATAAATTTTAACCAAAACCCTAATTCTAACCCTATTTTTGTCCCGAAACCCTAGATTTAACCCAGAACCCAAATTTTAATCCCAAACTCTAAATTTTGACCCTAAACCCTAAATTTAAGCCTGATCCGTAAATCTGACCCAGAACCCAAATTTTGACCCAAAACCCTAATTTAGACCCACAACCTAATTCTAACCTAATTTAGACCCAATACCCTAATTCAAACCCTTTTCCCACCCTTTAACTCAAGCCCGACACCTTAATTTCGACCCAAAACCCAAATTTTGACCAAAACCCTAAATTTTGACCCAAAACCCTAATTTGGACACAAACCAAATTTTGACCCAAACCCTATTTTTAACTCAAAGCCAAATTCAAACCTTAAACCCTAATGTTGACCAAACCCAAATTTGACCCAAACCTAATTTTGACCCAAAACCTAATTTAGACCCACAACCTAATTCAACCCTAATTTAGACCCAATACCAACCCCCCCACCTTAATACCCAAACCCTATTTTAACTCAACCAAATTCAAAACCCTAATTTGACCCAAAACCCTAAATTACCCAAACCTAATTTACCCAACCTATTACCCACCCCTTAACCCCCCAACCCACCAACCACCACCCAATTTACCCACCTTTTGACCCAACCCTAATATTTTGAAAATATCAACCTAATTTGAAACCTAAATTGACAAAAAAAAATAAAATAAAAAATTTTGACCCAAACCAATTATAACAAACCTAATTTTGACCAAAAACCCTAATTCAAAGCCTAAACCCAATTTTGACCCGAACCCAATTTTGATCCCAAACCTAAATTTTAACCAAAACCCTAATTTAACTATTTTGTCCCGAAACCCTAGATTTAACCTAAACCCAAATTTTAATCCAAACTAAATTTTGACCTAAACCCTAAATTAGATAACCTAAATTTGACCGAACCCTAATTTTGACCCAAAACCCTAATTTAGACCCACAACCTAATTCTAACCTAATTTAGACCCAATACCCTAATTCAAACTTTAACTCAAAGCCCGACACCTAATTTCACCCAAAACCCAAATTTTGAAAAATTTTGACACAAAACCCTAATTTGGACACAACCGAAATTTTGACCCAAAACCCTATTTTTAACTCAAAAGCCAAATTCAAACCTTAAACCCTAATGTTCACCCAAAACCCTAAATTTGACCTAGAACCCTAATTTTGACCCAAAACCCTAATTTTGACCCACAACCTAATTCGAACCCTAATTTAGACCCAATACCCTAATTCAAACCCTTTTTTTTAACTCAAAGCCCGACACCTTAATTTCGACCCCCTTTCCTGCCCTAATTTGGACAAAACCCTAATTTTGACCCAAAACCCTATTTTCAACTCAAAAGCCAAATTCAAACCCTAATGTTGACCCAAAACCCTAAATTTGATCCAAACCTAATTTTGACCCAAAACTTTGACCCACCTAATCTAACCTAATTAAAAATTTTGACCCAAACCCAATTATAACCCAAACCCTTTTTTGACCAAAACCCTAATTCAAAGCCTAAACCCTAATTTTGACCCTTAACCCTAATTTTGATCCTAAACCCTTAACTTTAACCAAAACCCTAATTCTAACCCTATTTTTGTCCGAAACCTAGATTTAACCCAAACCCAAATTTTACCAAAACCCTAAATTTTGACCTAAACCCTAAATTTAACAAAACCCTAAATTTGACCAAACCTAATTTGACCCAACCTAATTTAGACCCACAACCTAATTTAACCCTAATTTAGATCCAATACCTAATTCAAACCCTTTTTCCCAAACCTTTAACCCCTAATTGCCAAACCAATTTGACCCAAAACCCTAAATTTTGACCCAAACCCTAATTTGGACAAAACCCAAATTTTGACCCAAAACCCAATTTTTAACTCAAAAGCCAAATTCAAACCAAACCCTAATGTTGACCCAAACCTAAATTTGACCCAAACCAATTTGACCCAAAACCCTAATTTAGACCCACAACCTAATTCTAAACCTAATTTAGACCCAAACCCTAATTCAAATTTGTCCAAAACCTTTTTAACTCAACCGACACCTAATTTGACAAAACCCAAATTTTACCCAAACCCAATTTTAAACCTAATTTGCAAAACCAAATTTGACCCAAAACCCTATTTTTAACTCAAAGCCAAATTAAACCTTAAACCCTAATGTTGACCCAAAACCCTAAATTTGACCTAGAACCTAATTTTGACCCAAAACCCTAATTTTGACCCAAACCTAATTCTAACCTAATTTAGACCAATACCTAATTCAAACCCTTTGTCCCAAATTTTTTAACTCAACAAACTAATTTTGACCAAAACCCAATTTTGACCCAAACCCTAATTTGACACAAACCAAATTTTGACCCAAAACCCTATTTTTAACTCAAAAGCCAAATTCAAACCCTAATGTTGACCCAAAACCCTAAATTTGATCCAAAACCTATTTTGACCCAAACCAAATTGACCAAAACCACCAAACCTAATTTGACCAAAACCCTAATTTTAACCCAACCCTAATTTTGATCCAAACCCTAAATTTTAACCAAAACCCATTAACCCTATTTTTGTCCCAAACCCTAGATTAACCCAAACCCATTTTATTCCAAACCCTAAATTTTGACAAACCTAAATTAAAACCTATTACCACCTAAATTACCAAACCTAATTTGACCCAAAACCCAATTTAACCCAAACCTAATTCTAACCCTAATTTAGACCAAACCCTAATTCAACCCTTTTTGACCCAAAACCCTAATTTAATCCCAACACCTAAATTTGACCCAAAACCCAAATTTTGACCCAAAACCCTATTATAATCTCAAAAGCCAAGTTCAAACCTTAAACCCTAATTTTGACCCAAAACCCTAAATTTGACCCAAAAACCTAATTTAGAGCCAAAACACTAATATAGACCCACAACCTAATTTTAACCTAATTTAGACCCAATACCCTAATTCAAACCCTTTTTTTTTCCCAAAACCCTTTTTTTTAACTCAAAGCCCGACACCTTAATTTCGACCCAAAACCCAAATTTTGACCAAAACCCTAAATTTTGACCCAAAACCCTAATTTGGACACAAAACCGAAATTTTGACCCAAAACCCTATTTTTAACTCAAAAGCCAAATTCAAACCTTAAACCCTAATGTTGACCCAAAACCCTAAATTTGACCCAGAACCCTAATTTTGACCCAAAAGCCTAATTTAGACCCACAACCTAATTCTGACCCTAATTTAGACCAATACCCTAATTCAAACCCTTTTTTTGTCCCAAAACCCTTTTTTTTAACTCAAAGCCCGACACCTTAATTTCGACCCAAAACCCAAATTTTGACCCAAAACCCTAATTTGGACAGAAAACCAAAATTTTGACCCAAAACCCTATTTTTAACTCAAAAGCCAAATTCAAACCCTAATGTTGACCCAAAACCCTAAATTTGATCCAGAAACCTATTTTTGACCCAAAACCCAAATTTGACCCAAAACCCTAATTCAAAACCTTAACCCTAATTTTGACCCAAAACCCTAATTCTGACCCAAAACCCAAATTATAAACCGAAGCCCTAATTTTGACCCAAAACCCTAATTCTAACCCAAAACCCTAATTTACACCCACAACCATAATTCAAAGCCTATACCCTAATTTTGACCCTAAACCCTAATTTTGATCCCAAACCCTAAATTTGAACCAAAACCCTAATTTGGACCCAAAACCGAAATTTTGACCTAAAATAACCCAAAGCCCTAATTTAGACCCAAAACCCTAATTTAGACCCCAAACCCTAATTCTGATCTAAAACCCTAATTTGAACCCTATCTTTGACCCTAAACCCTAATTTTAAAGCAAACACTACAACAGATTAGACTTTTAATAACGCACCTTTTATAGCATTTCCGTGTGGAAATGCTATTAAAAGTGATGGGGGGACTTTTAATAGCGTTTCCTTTAGGAAACGCTATCTTAGGTATCACCTAAGATAGCGTTTCCGTGTGGAACCGCTATTAAAAGTGCCACTTAGGAAAAGATAGCGGTTCCACACGGAAACGCTATCTTAGGTGATACCTAAGATAGTGTTTCCTAAAGGAAACGCTATCTTAGGTTCACCTTTTGTTCAGAACAGCAAATTAAACGCGGGACCTTGGCTTTCTTCCCTCCTCTTTTTTCTTGCTCTCTTCATTCCAGTACTCGACACACACAGCCCCAACCCTACTGTAGCTCGTTGCCATCGCGGGAACCCTTATTTGCCACCGTCACCACTGGTGTTGTTGACCATCCCGCCGCCGCCGCTGCTGTTGTTGACCATCCCAACCAAGAAGGAACCACCGCTTGAACGCCATTTGAAACCGCGACCCATTCCTTCGAACGCCGCTGAACGCGACTCCGCGGTGTCGACCTCGCGACCTCGACAGCTCCACTTCGATTGCGTATCCATTCGCATCCAGGTAGAGTGATGGAATGGTGATGGAATGGTAGAGTTTCAGGGTTACCAATACCCCTAACATTCAAAAGCAAAACTTTCAGCAGGCTTGGTAAAGAATGATAACACTAACTTATAATGCATAATTTACAAGAACTGTTCTGTCATCTTTGTTTGCCAACATAGTCCAGCCTCTTGTATTGCTTTATCATTACTCATTATGTTCTAGCTGAGTCAAGCACAGCTGGTGACTGATTCTAGTTTTCCATGCTATGAAAAAACATTAATCAAATGGTTCTAGAGGATCTCTAAGTCTGATGCTTTTTGATTTGATGCAATTATATGGATTATTTGGCCTTTTCTAATTTTATTGTCTTATTGTAGAGTTATCTGTAGTTTAAGGGGTCATTTGCATTTGCATTTTTGTTTTTTTGTTTTTGTTTTTGTTGTGCTTTGGCTTTAATTTTGATGCTGCTCCTGGTTGTTTTACTTGTTGCTACTGAAAACCTGTCAATTTACTTTTTGGTGGGGCCATTGATGTTTTTGTGTCTAACTGTGTTTGGCTTTTTTTTTTCATCGACCAAACATGATGGTTAGGTGAGGATGTCCTTGAACCTCCAGATAAAGTGATTTGCTTTGGCTTGGCATTTCATTACTACTTGAACTGAAACGAAATAAATGGGCAGAAATTGTTAAACCATGGGACTCCAACCAAGAGAAGGCAATATTCCAACAATGTAATGTTGGTGGTAGGAAGATAATTGCTGCAGGTTGTATTTTGGTTGATTGCATCTAGTATTGCCATGAGGATCAAAATTCTGGTTATTATGCTTTGTTTTGTTTGTGGAGGGTGGCTTTTGGTAAATAGTGGTTTGATATCACTTAATTAATATGCAGAATTAGCATTAAGTTGCTTTTCATCTACTATTATGTATTTATTTTTTGGTGAAATGCTACTATGTGTTTTACCTTCCTGTAGAATAGTTCTAACTTCTAAATGGCTTTGGATAGTACGATTGCAAATTCTTAAGCTAAGAGTCTACTGTTCTGGTTTTGTAACAATTGTGCTTTAGTTAGTGTAACAGGTTAATGCAATTATGTTGCTTTTCACTTTCAATCAATCAATTTCTTTTATCATTCTTTCAAGAAAGCATTTAGTCGCAAAATAATGGATTCTTGTAATCTTGTCACTTAATTTTATAATTTTTTTTTACAGGTAGCAAGGAATCAATCAACATTAATTTGGACAGGTCAACAATTCTTTTGTTAGATTCTCTCTATCGGTCAATAAGTTTGAAGGACGTGCAGGTATAAAACCATTGTTCCTGTATGCATGAATCAACCTTTATTAAAAGTTTTTCTTGCTGCAGAATTCTTTAGATAAATGTTCAATTTGTAAAATTATTTGTTTAGATTTTTCCGAATATGCATTCTTTTTGGTCTTGCTTTTGGGGTGTCTCCCGACTTGAAGATATTTAGACTAATATTCCATATTTGTATGTTTGCATTGACTTGAGTAGAAACCTAATCAAGTTGATTAATATGCCATAGTCAGTATGAGTAAATCATGAATTCATGATTCTTATGTGGACTTCTTTTTCGAGAACTACTGGTTTGTATATTAAACATAAAGACTAGCATTTTCAGGTCAAGAAGATCCAATATATAGTTGAATAGAACCCAAATCTAGTTCAGATTTTGAATTATGTTGTCAATTTGCTGAAGTTTTTATCATGAGAGTCTGTTACACGCTTCCAAAACTTGTGTTTTTTGAATTTAGGTTTGTGCTTGCATTTCTAATTTCATGTGTTGTGAAATAATTTATTCCTAATATGTTTAGGATGAGGATGATTGTGCTATTGGCTGATAGCAATACTACCACATGGTAATTCTATCTATGTTTGAGATCATCTCAACAACATGAGTAGCATCCTTAGGCCAAATTGACATCTCAAGTAGTTGTTAACATACTCAAATTCAGTATAATGTAGCTACTTGAACTGATGCATAACAATGGAAAAAGGGATGAATGGAATTGGGAATTGGAAACAACTGGATGCTATACAACTAAATCTGCATATCAATTTATACAACAACAGGGTTTGATAATTTGGACTATATGGTTGGAGAGAAATGAAATCGTTTTCAACAACAAAAAACCTGATATATTAAGGATGCTAGACTTGGAATGCATAATAGTTAGGAAATCTGGTGTTGGTCAGTAATGGCTCTCTGCTTGAAAGCCCTCTGTGAGAATTCTATGTCAAGTTGCTGGTGAAGGGGTTAGGCAGAGGCAGACCACAATTAAGTGGGTCAATGGATGTGCTCTATAGAGCTTAAACGTGGATGCCATGATAGCCTTGGTTATATTTTCACAATAGTCATAAATTTAAGGTTCTTGAAGTCATCGATTGTTCGAGATTGATATTTAAGTGCAAGTATATTACAAGTATTTATATACTTAAATTATTACCATTTCATTTCCATTATGATCTCACTCTATTATTAATTGAAATGAAATTGAATTAAAAATTCCACATTACAATTATGGAAATTTTTGTAGATCGGGAAAGCATGGATCGAAAATGGATGTCTGCCAATCGTTTAACGAAGGAGTATGAGGATGGGGTGAAAGAGTTCATTAGGTTTGCAGTTCGGCATGCGGAAAACCGTAGTACAATCATATGTCCTTGTTTAGATTGTTGTTATGCAAGGCAAGTTAGTGCAGCCGATTTGGAAGAACATTTAGTGTGTAATGGAATCGATCAAAGTTATACATGTTGGACAAAACATGGTGAGACAAGAGCTGAGTCTAGTGAAATGAGGAATCGTGTGAGATATTCATCATACGATACCGACACAAATACTTATGAGGGCGATCGTTTTGAAGACATAGCAAATGCTGTTGAAGAGGATCTTCGGGATTGTCCTCAAATGTTTGAGAGGTTGGTAAGTGATGCAGAGCAACCATTGTGTGATGGTTGTACTAAATTCACAAGATTGTCGGCGATGTTAAAGTTGTATAACTTGAAATCGGGCAACGGATGGACTGATAAGAGCTTTACGGACTTACTCACACTATTGAAAGACATGTTGCCAGAGGATAATGTGCTTCCTAGTCGGACATATGAGGCTAAACAAATGTTACGCTCTATTGGCATGAGCTACGAGAGGATACATGCTTGTCCTAACGATTGCATTTTATTTCGGAATGAATATGCATCGTTAAAGATGTGTCCTAAATGTAATGCCTCACGATATAAGAAGAAAGAATCAGATCCAGATCCAGAGAAGGTTGTGTGGTATTTTCCCATAATACCCAGATTTAGGCGCATGTACCGTAGTTCTGAAGATTCAAAGCACTTGACATGGCATGAGGATGAAAGGATCAAAGATGGCAAGCTGCGGCACCCGGCAGATTCTCCGCAATGGAAGAAATTTGATCATGATTATCCTGATTTTGGGCAAGAATCAAGAAACCTACGACTTGCATTGGCTACTGACGGATTTAACCCGCATGGTGTTCAAAGTAGCTCTCACAGTACATGACCTGTGATTTTGGTGATTTATAACCTATCCCCATGGCTATGCATGAAGCGCAAATTTATGATGTTATCTATGTTAATTTCTGGGCCCAAACAACCAGGAAATGATATAGACGTCTATTTGACTCCTTTGATTGAAGACTTGAAACAACTGTGGGAGACAGGTGTGGAGGTGTATGATGGGTATAAGGAAGAAAGTTTCAATTTGAGAGCTATGTTGTTTGGAACAATTAATGATTTTCCATCCTACGGTAATCTGTCAGGATATAGCATCAAGGGTCAGTGTGCATGCCCTATATGTGAAGAGGGTACGGATTGGATGCGGTTAGAACATTGTAAGAAGAATGTCTTTCTTGGGCATCGTAGATTTTTGCATCCAAGTCATCATTACCGGTGGTGGAGAAAGGCGTTCAATGGGAACTCGGAAGAAGGTAGAGCTCCTTCACCTTTGACGGGTGATCAACTTTTTGAAAAGTTAAAGGATTTGAATATCCAATTCGGTAAACCTTTTGCGAGAGATATTGTCACAAGAGGGTGGAAGAAAAGGTTGATTTTCTTTGAGTTGCCATATCTGTGATAGTGTCATTGGTATGTTACTCAATGTGCCAGGGAAGACTAAAGATGGCATCAATGCAAGGTTGGACTTGGTTAGTATGGGAATAAGAAGAGAATTGGGACCGACGAAGAAGGGTAAAAGTACATATCTTCCTCCCGCTGCTTACACTCTATCTAGAAAAGAAAAAACCATTTTTTGTAAGTTTCTTGAAGGAGTTAAGGTTCCGGAAGGGTACTCTTCAAACATTAGGAACCTCGTATCGATGAAAGATCTCAAGTTAAAAGGTCTAAAGTCCCACGATTGTCATGTTCTCATGGAGCAGTTGATACCCATTGGTATACGGTCTATTTTACCTAACAAAGTGCGGGGGGCCTTAACTAAACTCTGTTTCTTCTTCAAGGCAATTTGCAGCAAAGTGATTGACCCTGGGAAGTTGCCATCGTTGCAAAGAGAAATTGTTGTGACTTTATGCGAGCTTGAGATGTACTTTCCACCTTCATTCTTTGACATAATGGTTCATCTAACCATTCACCTTGTTAGAGAGACACAACTGTGTGGGCCAGCTTATATGAGATGGATGTACCCGATTGAGCGTTATATGCATTACATTAGTTGATCACTAATGGACATATTGAAATGCAAAATTTCCAGGCACCTGCAAAATCTAAAGGCAAGGGCAGAGTGTCTGGATATACAAAGGAGTCAATTACAACCCAAGAAAATAAAGGAGGCAACTCTGAGGCCAACCCTCCTACAGCTGGTTCAACTACAATTTCTCTGGAATATTTGAATTTTCTTAAAATACATGAACGAAAGAATATGAAAAATGATGACCAATTGGACATAGAGATGGAACAAAATATTTTTGGTCAGCATTTCATTGAGATGATCAATACTGAAAATATCAGAGAAGTTGTAAATCATGAATGGGTATCTGCCTCCGTTATTTCCGTATATATCAGGTACTAAATCAAGCTTAAAGTGTACAATATTTTTTTAGTCTTTCCATTTAAATATTGATGTCATTGGTGTAATCCATTTTTATATTTTAATTGAAGGTATTTGTATGAAGAATTGTTGCTTCCAAAGGAAAGAACGAGGAGGTTTCTGTTCTTGTCCCCACACCAAACAGATACATACGGCTTCTTCGGGAGGGATTCATAGACAACGTATATAACTGACCGCTTTGCAACTACAGAAAGAGAATATCAGCCCTTGTTTCTAGCGTCGTGCAATGTTGGGTGAGTCACTTATCCTATAGGACTTAATTCACAATAATGAATTACATAAAAGTTGAGGTGCTTAGGATTTGTTATCTCAACATTTTTGTAGGAATCATTGGGTGCTGTGCGCGATAAATATTGTTGAAGAGATTATTTACTATCTGGATCCCTTGAATGTTGATCCTAGGGGTCGCCCAGAATTAAAGAATCTGTTCGATAAGTAAGCATGCTTTTATATTTCTGATTTTCTATGATTCTGTCGAATGGCTTCCATGGTAGATACATGTTGCAAGTTGTCATGGTCCTAATGTGCTTTTGATTTTTGACATTAGAACATGTGTTGAATTGACATATACTGGGTTGTGGCTGTTGTGGTTCAAAATAAAAAAAAGCATGCGTGTGTTTGTGATGATTGAAAATATGTTTCTTAATGAACTCTGTTTGATTTTGTGATTAGTGCTTTGCAAGTTTGTCGTGCAAATATCGGAGCTAAGGTGCCGCGTTTAAAGGCAACCAACATTAAATGGATTCAGATAGAGGTACATTTGCAAAAACTTAATGCGCAATTAGATAAAAAAAACTATATTGATTTACTATTTTATTTTTTATAGTGCCCAAGACCACCCAACAGTACAGATTGTGGGTACTATGTCGTGCGTTTCATGAAGGAAACTATCTTGCACAACCAAGTTAAAATACCAATGGCGGTATGTTGTTTACTTAGCTTTTAACTGTGACTGTTCAAATGTTTTAGCAATTGTAACTTAATTTATTTAATTTTTATGTCGCAGTACTTCCTTGACTTCAAATGCTCCACATACTCCACTGCTCAACTATCTGAAGTCAAGGAAGATTGGTGTCGCTATATTGTTGAAAAGTTCGTTTGATTATGTCAAATTGATCACAGTAGTTGCAGCAATACTCATTGGTATGCGAATAATGCTTTTGATCACAAAGTAATGCATGTTACAAGTGTATGTTTTGGCTTCGTAGGATGCAGAAAGTGAATGGCAATTTATAAATATTACATGAAATTGTATATAGCACTTGGTTTCTTTGGTGATTGGGTTATTGATGCTAAATTTCAAAATCTTGTTCATAAAATGTTCATTAGGGGAGTTTTCTATAACAACCAACAGGACGTATGGTTATACTTTTCTATTGGCAATCTTTAATTTATTTTATGCCTAATGAATCTGGAAATGGTGGTTGATATACTCCTTTTTCAAGCATATACATGCCTTCTTTTTAGCTCGGTGGATGTGTACTATCTTCTCTTGGTCCTGGTACACTTAGTTCAAACCATATTGATTTGGTGCTTGTGTTTGCTTACAGACCAGACAGGCTTTTACACCAAAACAAATAAATGAAGCATGCTATGTTGACATGAAGGCTAACAAAGATGTTTTTGATGATCGAGGAAAAACCCAAAAGTAAAATATGATGGGCAACGGTTCTCTTATAATGATGGAGTTATTGACCTTAAGGATGCTTAAGGATACACGAGTTTCCGGAGGGCATTCTTGTTATTGACCTTAAGGATGCTTACCCAACTGTGATGGAGGACTTTTATTAGTTTCTTGTTATTTGTTGAACATTTTGTGACATTGATGGTTCAATAACATTGTTCATTAGGGCAGGTACAATGACTTTTATTAGTTTCTTGTTATTTTTTGAACATTTCACATTTTCGACATTGATGGTTCAATAACATTGGTAGATTTGTTCATTGATATATGTTTGTTATTATTTCTCATGATTTCCCTCCTCTTTGCATAAATGAATTTTGGTGTAGTTCAATATGCAGGAATGGATGTAAAAGTTAAGAAATATGTAAAAAAAAAAAAAAAAGGGGTAATAGTTAGCGTTTGTTATTAACAAACGCTATCTAAAGTGACTTTAGATAGCGTTTGTTAATACAACGCTATCTAAACGACCAAAGCCGACAAGAAGGCAACGCTATCTAAAGTCACCTATTAATAGCACTTCCTAAATGCTATCTTTGCTAACGAGTTTTAATAGCGGTAGCATAGATAGCGGTTACAAACGCTATTAAAAGGCATACGGAAACGCTATCTAAAGTCTAATCTGTTGTAGTGAAAACCCTAATTCTTACCCTATTTTTAACCCAAAACCCTATTTTTAACTCAAAACCAAAATTCAAACCCTAAACCCTAATGTTGACCGAAAACCCTAAATTTGAACCAGAACCCCAATTTTGACCCAAAACCCGAATTTTGACCCAAAACCCTAATTCAAACCCTAAACCCTAATTCAAACCCTAAACCCTAATTTTGACCCAAAACCCTAATTTGGGCTCAAAACCGAAATTTTGACTCAAAACCGAAATTTTGACCCAAAACCCTAATTCTGATCCAAAACCCTGATTCGAACCCTATTTTTGACCCAAAACCCTAAATTTGACCCAGAACCCAATTTTTGACCCTAAACCCTAATTTTAACGTAAAACCCTAATTCAAACCCTAATTTTGACCTAAAACTGTAATTTAAACCCAAATTTGATCCCAAAACCCAAATTTTGACCCAAACCCTAATTATAACCCAAACCCCTAATTTTGACCCAAAACCGTAATTCTGACCCAAAACCCTAATTTACACCCACAACCCTAATTCAAAGCCTAAACCCTAATTTTGATCCTAAACCCTAAATTGGACCCAAAACCGAAATTTTGACCTAAAATAACCCAAAGCCCTAATTTGACCCAAAACCCAAATTTAGACCAAAAACCCTAATTCTGATCCAAAACCCTAATTCGAACCCTATTTTAGAAAAGAACCCTATTTTGACCCTAAACCCTAATGTTAACGAAAAACCCTAATTCTTACCCTCCTTTTGACCCAAAACCCTATTTTTAACTCAAAAGCCAAATTCAAACCCTAATGTTGACCCAAAACCCTAAATTTGATCCAGAAACCTAATTTTGACCCAAAACCCGAAATTTGACCCAAAACCCTAATTCAAACCCTAAACCCTAATTTTAACCCAAAACCGAAATTTTGACCCACAACCCAAATTATAACCCAGAGCCCTAATTTTGACCAAAAACCCTAATTCAAAGCCTAAACCCTAATTTTGACCCTGAACCCTAATTTTGATCCTAAACCCTAAATTTTAACCAAAACCCTAATTCTAACCCTATTTTTGTCCCGAAACCCTAGATTTAACCCAGAACCCATATTTTAATCCAAAACCCTAAATTTTGACCCTAAACCCTAAATTTAAGCCAGAACCCTAAATTTGACCCAGAACCCTAATTTTGACCCAAAACCCTAATTTAGACCCACAACCTAATTCTAACCCTAATTTAGACCCAATACCCTAATTCAAACCCTTTTTTTGTTCCAAAACCCTTTTTTTTAAC
>JAUPTC010003755.1:0-14291 GCA_030762895.1 Sophora flavescens
GCTACATAAATAGTAAAGCCTTAGTTTCCCGTTTGAGATGCAATACTAATGAGCGTACGTGTACGTGCTTAATGTACCGCTCATTGTGTTGGATCTTGAATTGTCCAAAGTTGGACAGTTTGGGAAAAAACTTTTTCTTAATTCAGTTAAAATATTTATTCATTGGTTCTAATGTTATATACTTGATGAAAGTTCGGATTGATACATTTCCTTTCGTTCTCCGGGTGCATACTTTATCGTGGTGGATGTCATCGCGTTCAAGTAGTGTACGTCGGAGACCGCGTGGAAATGCTGCCGAAATTTTGTCGAGTATGAGCATGAGAGTTAAGGACTAACTGTTAACCGAATGTTGGAAAAGTTTCTTCTCGAATGGGAGAGGGCCATACCCTGTCATAAGAAGTGGTTGATGAATATGTTGGACTAAGTACGAAGGTATTGGTTTAGTCATGGATCGCGGTTGGATGAATGCTAGACGGACAAGTGATGAGTATGAGAATGGAGTGGAAGATTTTCTACAGTTTGCAAAAACAAATGCTCCTGATAGTGGTAACGGAAGGTTTTATTGTCCTTGTGTTAACTGTTTGAATGAGAGACGACTAGAAGCTGAGGAGATACGTGATCATCTTATTTGTGAGGGGATTTGCAAGAGTTATACAACATGGATATGCCATGGTGAATCGTTAGACAGCCGTAGGGTGTCGGATAGAGAGGAAGTTGATGGCGTGGAAATGGACGATGGACTAGAGGACATGATCCGTGATGTTGGGCAAGAGTCTTTTCGGAGCGCACATGTGTATGATACTTTGTGCAGTGATGCGCAAGTGGCTGTGTATCCGTGGTGCACTAATTTCACACGGTTGTCACCGGTGTTAAGATTGTTCAATGTGAAGGCGAGAAATGGGTGGAGCGATAAAAGCTTTACCGAATTGCTTGAGTTGTTGAAAGAAATGCTTCCCGGAAGGCAACACATTGCCATCTCGAAACTATGAGGCGAAGAATATATTTTGTCCGATGGGTATGGAGTATAAGAAAATACACGCTTGCCCCAATGATTGCATATTGTACAGGAAAGAGTTTGAATAGATGCTCGAGTGACCCAGGTGTGGGGTATCACGCTACAAAGTGAAGGATGGTGATTCTAGTTGTGATGTGGTCACCAAAGGTCCTCCTGCGAAGGTGTTATGGTATCTTCCCGTGATTCCGCGGTTCAAGCGATTGTTTGCTAATGTAAATGACGCAAAGAACATTAGATGGCATGCAGATGAGAGGAAGTGTGATGGACAGCTTCGCCATCCGGCCGATTCTTTGCAATGGAAGAGAATTGATAGTTTGTTTCCGGATTTTGGCAATGAGCCCGAAACCTCGAGGCTTGGACTTGCTACCGATGGAATGAATCCATATGGAAACTTAAGTAGTATTCATAGTTCATGGCCTGTTCTCCTTGTAATTTACAACCTGTCTCCTTGGTTGTGCATGAAGCGCAAATACATTATGTTAAGTATGATGATTTCGGGTCCTAAACAGCCAGGAAATGATATTGATGTTTATCCGAGTCCCTTGATTGAAGACTTGAGAATGCTGTGGGATGAAGGCGTTGATGTGATCGACGGGTATTGCCGTGAGACATTCAGATTGCGTGCCATGTTATTTTGCACCATCAATGACTTTCCAAAGATACGGGAACCTGTGTGGGTATAGTGTTAAGGGGCATAAAGCATGTCCAATATGTGAAGAAGGCACATGTTACCATCAACCGCAACATGGAAGGAAGACGGTCTACCTTGGGCATCGGAGATTTCTCCGAGCGTAATCATCCTTATCGTAGATTGAGGAAAGCTTTCAATGGACTTCCGGAGAATGAAATTGCTCCGGTGGCCTTGACCTGGAGAGCAAGTTTATGAAAGGGTGAACAACACTAATGTTATCTATGGGAAGACCCCAGAAGAAGGCTACGAGAGAAGAAAATATGGAAGAAGAGGTCGATCTTCTTTGATCTTCCATCTTGGTGCAAGCTTGATGTAAGACATTGTATTGATGTGATGCATGTAGAGAAAAATGTGTGTGACAGTTTAATCGGGAACGCTTCTCAACATTCAAGGCAAGACAAAGGATGGTGTGAATGCTCATCTGGATCTAGTTGCGATGGGTATACGAGAGCAGTTAGCTCCACTTAAAGTGGGGGATAAGAAGACTTATTTGCCCCAAAGATGTCATACTTTATCAAAAAAAAGAGAAAAGAAGTTTACGTGAATGTATACGGGGAGTCAAAGTGCCACGGGGTTACTCTTCAAATATCGGAAGACTTGTCTCAATGAAAGATCTCAAATTAGTTGGCTTAAAGTCTCATGATTGTCATGTCTTGATGCAACAACTACTACCGGTGGCCATTCGTGACATATTGCCTAAAAAAGTCAGACATGCCATTACTAGGTTATGCTTATTCTTCAATGCTATATGTAGCAAGGTCATTGACACTAAAAATTTGGATGAGTTGGAAAATGAGGCAGCCATAGTATTGTGCCAATTGGAGATGTATTTTCCACCTTCATTTTTTGACATCATGGTTCATTTGATTGTTCATCTAGTGAGGGAGATTAGATTGTGCGGTCCCGTTTATTTAAGGTGGATGTACCCGGTTGAGCGATACATGAAGATCCTGAAAGGATATATGAAAAATCCACACCGTCCCGAAGCATCTATTGTTGAAAGGTATGTTGCAGAAGAAGCTATTGAGTTTTGTACAGACTACATGTCAGAAGCGGAACCTGTGGGGCTTCCGAAGTCTCGTCACGAAGGAAGATATGATGGTAAGGGTACACGAGGTATCACTGTTAAGAGCATGGATCGGGAGGAAGTGCTTCAAGCACATTTGTATATATTGAATAACACTGATGAGGTTGAACCATACTTATGTGAGCATAAAAGCATTATCAATGAAACTTACCCTAGAATGAATGAAAAATGGTGTTTGAACAAGCATAACAAGACTTTCTTGAACTGGTTTAAAGAAAAAATTGCAAAAGGATGGTACATTCGCTACATTAAAATGGCTAGCACAGGGGCCTAACTTTGATGTCATATGCTGGAGTGGGTACGATATCAATAAGTTTTCCTTCCATTACAAAGTCCCAGGATGACAAAAGTACTATGCAAAACAGTGGGGTTATGGTCGTCGCTGAGTCCATACATTTCTCTAGTTCGAAAGATAAAAACCCTGTTATGGCATCAGTTTCATACTTTGGAATCATTGAAGAGATATGGGAGGTTGATTACACGAAGTTTAGAGTACCTGTTTTTAAATGTCAGTGGGTCGACAGTAACAATGGTGTGCAAACCGATGAGTTAGGATTCAAATTGGTGGACCTTAGTAAGGTAGGTAATAAAGAGGAACCTTTCATCATGGCATCCCAAGCAAAAAAAGTGTTTTATATCCGTGATCCTTCTAACAAAAGGTGGTCAGTGGTTCTCCAGGGAAAAAACATGTATAACGGTAGTGAGGGAAATCACGATTCAACTCTTGATATTTCTGATACTCCTTCTTTCTCAACACGAGTGCCTAATTTCAATGAGGAAAATGAAGTGGATGATGTACATGCTACTCGTAATGATCACCAAGAAGGGTTATGGGAGAACTTTACTAATTGACCACAAAGTAAGTTTAGTTTGATATTACCATCAAGTTTGGCATATTATGTGTTTACGTTGATATTTATAAGTTATGTTTATTTACGTTGATCGATATTTATAAGTTATGTTTGATATTTATCCTGACATACTAACAAGTTTTTTTTTTGTTTTGTGTTTAAACAGGTATACATGGCTGATCATGAGGATACACCTCCTTCATGCAGCGGGTCAGAGACCCCGTCTACTAGGTAGAAAGGGTAGGCGTGCCACACGGATGAGGCATTTGACTGCCAACCGTGGGTCAAATCAGAGAATTAGAGTATATTTTGATGATAACCTCAAACCTATTGGGCCAATGGAAGATCAGTTTACCAGTTTTGTGGCGACCCTTGCTAGGAACAGGCCTAGTATACTCATTGATAGGTGGAGAGATGTACCGGCGGACGTGAAGGAGCAGATATGGGAGAGTATTCTGGTATCTATACTTCTACGTCCTGTGCTTGTCTGTATCTACTTTATTTTTATCTTAATAATATCATACAGTAATTCGTTGATTCTTTTGGTCTTAATGTAGTTGACATTTGACATCACAGGATACATACGCTATGAAGAAGCGTTTTTGAAGTATCTTTGGAGAGCGTTGGAGGGGTTTTAAGGCCGACACAGGCAGATACTATATATTCGGTCCAAAAAGTAAAAAGAACCCACTTGAGGTGTATCCGTTTCTTGACAAGGCGACGTGGGATCGCTTTGTTCAGAGCCGACGTGATCCCGGCTTTCAGGTTAACTTATTTGATTTCTCTCTAAATTTATGTAATTGCATTAATTTCATTTACTTATGTAATTTAATTGTCTTTTATTTATAACAGGAGAAGAGGAAAAAGGGGCAGGAAAACCAAAGCAAGAATGTCTACCCCCATGTCATGTCTCGTGGGGGATATAAAAAGCTTGTTAAGAAAATGGTTGAAGAGGAAAAGAAAGCACGTCGTGAGGAAACATCTCAGGCGGATCCTAATGCTGAAAATCTTCCAGAGGTTGTTGATCCACCTCCACCCCCACGCCATCGTTCATGGAAGAGGGGCCGACAAAGAAAAACGGGACAATATACATCCGAGGAGGCCCGCCAAGTAGCTGAGAGGATTGTAAGTATAGTTTGTTGTAATTGTCATTTTAAGATTGTTACCGAATTGTAATGTGACCTGATATTTTTATGTGATAGGATGCCTTGGATGATCAGCTAACCCAAGGAACCTTTGTTCCTAGAGGACGCAATGATATCTTATCTACTGCCATCGGTAAACCAGACCACCCGGGCCGTGTCATTGGTGTTGGATGAGGAGTCGGCATTTGCCCATACCATGGTTCATCTTCACACCAATACCACAGGGATTCGGTTGCAGATAGAGCACAACTAAAACAGGAGATTGCAGCTGAGCTTCGACAGGAGATGAACGAGCAGTTTGCCCAGCAGATGGCAATATTTACTTCTTTGTCCCAGCAGATGACAGCCGGTGTCCAACCCTCTGTCCATGTGAGCACTAAGGGCTCATGTGATCCTCCTCATCATCCTGAAAATGATGATGATGCTGCTGCTGCTGATGATGATGATGATGATGATGATGATGATGATGACGACCCTGATAGGTGTGAGCTGTATGTTGATGATCATCATCATCATCGCCGCTTAGTGGCATTGGGTAGGGCATATAATAAGTTAGGTAATACCATACACCATCGGTTATTACCGGATGATCATCTGAGGGTGTCTGTTGAGATTATTCGAGATGATGATGCTCGTGTCCCTGTGCCCACTGAGGAGGTTCAAACAGTGGGTCAGGCCCCCGGTAACTTCATCCTCTGGCCAAGAAGACTGGTCAGCTTTCTTGTTGCATCTGAGGTATTCGGTTAGTTGTGTTTTTCTATATTCATAGTTGAAATATATTTATTATTGTTTAAAGATAATGCTTTATTTGTATTTGTTATAGGATGTTGGAAATGATATTGTGCCTAAAAGGTCGGATCTAGGAAGACCAGAGATGTCTGCTCCTGTCAAGGTATTCATTTGACCATTTAGTTCATAACGAATTAAATAACTTAATTATCCGTGATTACTAATATATATCTATGTTGTTTAGGGGATCGACAAAGGGGCACCTGGCCATGGTGATGTTTTCAAAGATCTTGCTATACGAGGTTGTCACCATGGAGGATGATGCGGCATTGGTAACGTTGGAACATGATGCCAGCACGGTGAATCTGTATATACCAAAGAAAGAACTTATGGAGATGGCACTCAATAAAGAAATGGCCAGTTCTGCACACATATCGTTTTGGTGCACGTAAGTACATTTTATTTATAAGTTAAGTACGTAATTAATTTTTAAATACAATGATAATTAACATGTTTTTCCAATATATTAGGTATCTGCATCGTATGTTAGTCGATCAGGGTAACCTCGCCCTTTATGGGTTCATTGACCCCATGTTCATTCAGGGTGATGTTCTCGTAGCATCGGAAGACCCGGTCACTACCATACGTGATATACTTGCCCGAGACGATCATCAATTCTATCTTGCGCCTTATCTCAATAAGTAAGTACCAGTTATTAATTTAAGTATAACTATATATGACTTACAGTCTCTAATTGTTCCGCAAATACAGCAAGCATTGGCAATTGTTGCTCTTGTACCCAAGAATGAACGTCGTGGTCTTCTTCTGCTCATTGGGACATAAGCCGCGAATCAATCGAAGACGATCATCGAAACGTAAGCGTTAAAATACTTTATAATCAGTAATGCAGTTGTTTTAATTATCTCGAAATCTATTATATATACTTTAATTAATGTTTTTGTCATGATAGGTCTATTAATGCATCCCACATGCAGCGTGGTGAAAGGCGTACTCGGGCTATCAGATGGATTATTCCCAGCGTAAGATATTTATTAGTTCAAATGCATCAAATGCAGTGGGTACAATAATTGATTTCTATTTTATTTAATTCCTCATATTCTAATTGGGTTTCATTTGTACGTAGTCACGTATACAACGTGGGTCATGGGAATGTGGCTACTATGTGATGCAGTGGATGTTGGAAATTATCTCCTCCGGGATCACTGAAAGATGGAGTGAGGTAAATGTTAATTGACACAATTAGAAGTAATAATATAGATTCGTTATATGTTTTATGTTAGTTTATTACTTAAAAGATATAATCTTTTGTCCAATTAAACTTGCAGATATTCAACAATCCATCTTCATTGTCCGATTCGACATCAACATCATAAAGAGGCGTTGGGCAACTTTCTTTCTTGAAGTGTACCACCCATAGTTTGTATATATGTAGTTAGTTTAAAAACTTATCATATACTAGCTATAGTGTACGTACCTTTGACTGATGATATGTATTAGTGCTCAGGTCTGGTTCAATTCTTCTTCTCTCGTGTTTTGATGTAGCTTTGATAAAGTGTTGTTTTCATTCATTCGAAATTAATTAGGCACGATGCCCTCTGTTTTTGATTCTGTGCTCACTAGTCATTTGATGAAATGTCGGTATTTTTAACCATATGTGTAAGAGCTAATTGGTTTTGATAATAAAATTTATTGAATTATTTTTTTCTTTTGATTGATTGTGTCAAAACTGGTTTGGTGTTCTGTTGTTGTTTCTTGTTTGATCGAGGTACTTGCTGGTTTGTTTATTGATCTGCATTAGTGAAACAGGAATGATTGAAATGTAAATAATAGATTAAAAAAAATGAGATTTTACACATCGGTTCTCAATAACCGATGTGTATATTTAACTTTATACATCGGTTTTGCTTAAAACCGATGTGTAAATTTAACTTTACACATCGGTTCTTTAGAAAACCGATGTAGAAAGTCAATTTTACACATCGGTTTTAAGCAAAACCGATGTAGAAAGTTAAATTTAAAACTGCTTAACAATTGCTAAATTAATTTTACACATCGGTTAGTATAAAACCGATGTTTAAAATATACTTTAAACATCGGTTTTAAAACCGATGTGTAAAGTGGCAATAAACCACATCGGTCGTTTCCACATCAGTTTCAAAACCGATGTGGAAAGCCAAAAATAACCGACGTGGAATCCCTTTTGTGCACTAGTGAAAGGTTCACTTTTAACGTCAGTTGTTTAAAGAACTGACGTTAAATGTGGCTCACTAAAAAATCAATCACCCTTTACTTCAGTTGTTAAAAGAACTGAAGTTAAAACGTTCACTTTTAACGTCAGTTGTTTAAAGAACTGACGTTAAAAGTGGCTCACAAAAAAATCAATCACCCTTTACTTCAGTTGTTAAAAGAACTGAAGTTAAAAGGTTCATTTTTAACGTCAGTTGTTTAAAGAACTGACGTTAAAAGTGACTGACTAGAAAATCAATCACCTTTTACTTCAATTATTAAAAGAACCGAAGTTAAAAGGTTCACTTTTAACGTCAGTTGTTTAAAGAACTGACGTTAAAAGTGGCTCACTAAAAAATCAATCACCCTTTACTTCAGTTGTTAAAAGAACTGAAGTTAAAAGGTTCACTTTTAACATTAGTTGTTTAAAGAACTGACGTTAAAAGTGGCTCACTAAAAAATCAATCACCCTTTACTTCAGTTGTTAAAAGAACTGAAGTTAAAAGGTTCACTTTTAACGTTAGTTGTTTAAAGAACTGACGTTAAAAGTGGCTCACTAAAAAATCAATCACCCTTTACTTCAGTTGTTAAAAGAACTGAAGTTAAAAGGTTCACTTTTAACGTCAGTTGTTTAAAGAACTGACGTTAAAAGTGGCTCACAAAAAAATCAATCACCTTTTACTCCAGTTGTTAAAAGAACTGAAGTTAAAAGGTTCACTTTTACTGTCAGTTGTTTAAAGAACTGACGTTAAAAGTAGCTCACTAAAAAATCAATCACCCTTTACTTCAGTTGTTAAAAGAACTGAAGTTAAAAGGTTCACTTTTAACGTCAGTTGTTTAAAGAACTGACGTTAAAAGTGTCTCACAAAAAAATCAATCACCTTTTACTTCAGTTGTTAAAAGAACTGAAGTTAAAAGGTTCACTTTTAACGTCAGTTGTTTAAAGAACTGACGTTAAAAGTGGCTCACTAAAAATTCAATCACCCTTTACTTCAGTTGTTAAAAGAACTGAAGTTAAAAGGTTCACTTTTAACGTCAGTTGTTTAAAGAATTGACGTTAAAAGTGGCTCACTAGAAAATCAATCACCTTTTACTCCAGTTGTTAAAAGAACTGAAGTTAAAAGGTTCACTTTTAACGTTAGTTGTTTAAAGAACTGACGTTAAAAGTGGCTGACTAGAAAATCAATCACCTTTTACTTCAGTTGTTAAAAGAACTGAAGCAAAAAGGTTCACTTTTAACGTCAGTTGTTTAAAGAACTGACGTTAAAAGTGGCTCACTAAAAATCAATCACCTTTTACTTCAGTTGTTAAAAGAACTGAAGTTAAATGATTCACTTTTAACATCAGTTGTTTAAAGAACTGACGTTGAAAGTGGCTCACTGATGAGCCTCTGTTTGACTGGTTTTATAACTAGTAAAGACCTTGGCTTTGTGCTTATTTTATATCATTTTTACCCAAATTAGACTTTATTGTCCTTAAGTAATATTTTGAGTCTGTAAATTGTTTTTAAGTTAATTTATTTGTTTTAGAGTTGAATAATTATTTACTTTTATTTTCTATTTTCAGGTTAATAAAAAGTAATAAATCTGGAGCCACTCGCCCCGCGAATAATCTCTCGCCCCGCGAGTATTGCAACCATGAAAAAGTCAGAGACGATCACGGCTTGCCCGTGTTGAGGATCACAGCCGTGGCAATTCTGAAGTTGAAGCGTTCGCCTCGCGAGCATTCCTTCGCCTCGCGAGTATTGGAAGATCAGAAGCCATCACGGTTTGGGCGTGTTGAATGCCACGGGCATAACAGTTGGAAGCTGAAGAGTTCGCCTCGCGAAGGATGTGCTCGCCTCGCGAGAAGATAAAGAGTTGCAGACCTTTCATGTAATTCGCCTCGCGATCAGTGCCTCGCCTCGCGAGTACTCTGACTCCAGAAACGTGTATATAAGCAGTCTTAGGCAGAAATGAAGGAATGGTCAGAATTAGCCAGTTTTGGCTAGTTTCTGAGCTAGTCTTAGTTAGTCTTTTGTTTTCTTTTTAGTTATGTTTTGTTTTCTTTTTGTAATGGAGAATTAGTCTCCTAGATTAATCTACTGTGATTGGTTTCTGTTAAGACTTGAGGTTTCTGTAATCCTGTTTCATTTCCTTTTCTCTTTTCAATGCAATGCTTTATATTTCTGTTTTCTTAATTCAGGAGTATATTGTGTTGTGTTGGTTTATCTCGGTGATATCATGTTCCTATAATTAATCGCGTTTGCTTAATTAGCGTGTGTTCGTTTCGTGTTCGCTTGTTTCACGAAGGGCTTAACCCCGTTTGCTTAATTCGGGAATAGGGACATATATCTGTAGTAGTGGTTTCGCTTGTAAATTGTTGCTACAACCGGGAGGGGATTAGAATTTGCTTAGGGTTGCATGAACCGATGATAGTTGGGAAACCGAGAACAGTAGGTTAATCGCTTAGCTTATTTGGTAACTGCTCTGTTTTCTTGCTTTGTTTTCTGTTTTGCTTCTTTAATTTAGTTTCCAATCTCAAAACCCCCAAATTCTAACTTTTTCTAACTTTTTCTGTTAATAATAACAACAACTAAAGAGTCCTTGAGAGACGATCCGAGTTGTCGCACTATACTGCATTATTTTATAATCGCTCGTTCTTTTTGGCGCGTGGCGACAGCGCGGTCAAAAATTGGCGCCGTTGCCGGGGACTCTGGTTTGTTGTTATTAGCAGAAAATAATTTTTGAAAAAAAAAAAATTCTCTTTTCTAGTTAGTTTTGTCTGCTTTGTCTGGTCTGTAAATTTTATTTTCCCCCATGGATAATTACATGTATGGGTATTTGCATAATGTTTATTATGAACCACCACCTTGCATGTATTATCCTAATTTTAGTGAGCCACCACCATACTATCCTAGCCAAGTGACTACCTCTGCACCTTCTGAACCTTCCCTAGAGGACCTGTGCAAACAGATGACTGCACAGATAAGTGCAAATATGGAAGGACTGAGGCAACAAATGGCCGAGCAAACTCAACGGATGATAGAGGAATTTCAACAGAAGATGGAGGCTGAGTACCAGAGGAGCCAAGCTGAATCTCAGAAATTGTGGGCTCTAATTGATCAAGTTACCGCCAACTCGGCTGCGATGCTACCTCCACAGCCCCTGGAAGATCGTACAGAGTCACCAGTTATTTTTGAAAATACTTCTGATTATGATTCTGATAATGTTTCTGTTGATGATGGTTTATGTGTTGAATCCCCTGATCCTAATGCTTGTTATTGTGACGGAACTGCTTTGTGTGTTGAATGTTTTACAGGTTTATACTTTTCAGGAAAAATAGAAAATGCGGATCGTTTTGCAGGTTTGTTATGTTCAGGAAACTTAGATCAGGAGGATCAAGAGGGCAGCTGCTCCCCCGTGCCTGAAGATAAAGAAGAACCTTTGGGAGTAGATGATTCAAGTAGAACAGATGCGTGTGTTGAGACTGATGGGGTGGATGAATTAATTGAAGAATTTCCAGACATTCTAACTTTTTCTGATTCATTTTCTTGTAATATATGTACTAACTCTAACCTTTGTGTGGTGTGTGCTGAAATTTCTGCATGTATAGCAGGTGATAACTTTGTTAGTGCAGTGGATGAAAACCTTGCAGAAGTTGAAGCAACACCGGTAACCGTTTCTAACTGTTTACCACCTCCCCCTGAGGAACCAGTGATGGAGTTTAAACCCTTGGATTTGGCACCATGGCCAGTCCAAGCGGTTGAACCCCGATTCTATTGGGGAGACTTTATTGAGAAGGAGGTCATCTGTGACCCGAGAGGTAGTGAGAAGTCCGCCGCACTGGGTGGAGTTATTATAATTGTCAAGTGCTCACCTCTGCATCAAAGCTGCAAGTCAGGGAGGCTTGGAATGAATTTCAGTCCTTTGGCTACCACGTGGGACTTATGTTACAGGCAGTGGGATCCTGGTGGAATCACCACCTTCAATGAGTTTTCTTAACCCTTTTCTTCTTTTTAATTTTCTTTTGCTTTGCTTTATTTTCTGTTTTGTTTTCTAATAAAGCTCCTGAATAATTTGAGAAGCTCAGGAGTTGTGTGTTGAGTCTAGTAGTGGCAAGTTTATTGGATTTGATTAATTTTTGCATAGATGATTGCATGTTATGTATTGACTGTTTACCCCTAGGATTTGGAAAATTTTTGAAAATTTGATCCCCATGAGATTGAAAACTGAACTTTGAGATTTTATTATGATGGCATGATTTATGATAAGTTTGGGGTGATAGGAAGCACACACTAGGGATAGAATCTCTGTCAAACAATTTGCAAAAAAATGTCCAGGTGAGGTTTTTGAGCCTCCAACATGTTTTAAACTGTGTGAAAATCACTTTTGATTGCACTTTCCTGAATTTGCTTGAATCTCCTTATGGTTTGCATGATTATGTGTTTGCTTCAGATGATTTAGGCATTCTCTTTGTAAATAGCTACTTAGCCTAAAATAAACCATTCCTAATGCATGTTCCCTAGTTAGCCCCTTTGAGCCTATTAGCCTGTTAATTCTTGATAACCTAATGTTATAAGCCCAAAAATCTGGAAAACCATGTTAACCCGATCTTAGGATTAGGAGAGCATGTAATCTTAGAATGGGTGCAAGAAACTAAGTTTGGGGTGGCTGCAAGGTGTAACATGTTGTTTGGGATTGAGAAAAAAATTTATGTAAAAAAAAAAATAAAAAATTGTGAGAAAAAAAAAATTTGTGAAAAGAAAAGAAAAAAAAATAGAAAAAGAAAAAAAAAACAGAAAAAAATAAAAGTGAAAAAAATGCCAAAAAGAAATAAAAAGGTTGTAGTCACCCAAAGCAAAATTAAAAATGAAAAAGGAACTTGAGTTAAATTCAAAGTGTAAAAATGTTTCATGCTCTCTTAGTTCCTAGGGTCTTCAGCCTAGTTCCTTTGTATATCCTACCCTTAGCCAGGCCCCATTACAACCCATAAAAGACCTGTTGATGTTGCTTACATGTTTTCTGTGGGAATCATTTTGAGATGAAAATCAAATTTTTGGGAAGTGCTCTTAAAAGTGAAATTGAGTGAATTGTTGATAGCCTGACAAAAATTGAGCGATTGAGTGAAACACAAATTTCCCTTGTGAGGAAGGCAGTTGTTTGGATTTGGTGATCTCCTTTTTATGTGTAACTTAGATCCCCTGCTTAGATTGATGATTGTTTGAATGATGAATTTCTCAAATGTTTAGAATAAATGATTGTGGGGATTACTTTGCTTGAAAGGGGGGAACATTGAAAGAAAAATTGTTTTGTTAAATTGCTTGAAATCTGTGGAAAGTTGATTGAATTCTTAAGCTTGCCAGGTCTTGAGTCTTTTTAAGTTTTTGAGTGTAGTTTCCTTTGGGACAAGCAAAGTTTAAGTTTGGGGTATTTTGATGAGCCTCTGTTTGACTGGTTTTATAACTAGTAAAGACCTTGGCTTTGTGCTTATTTTATATCATTTTTACCCAAATTAGACTTTATTGTCCTTAAGTAATATTTTGAGTCTGTAAATTGTTTTTAAGTTAATTTAGTTGTTTTAGAGTTGAATAATTATTTACTTTTATTTTCTATTTTCAGGTTAATAAAAAGTAATAAATCTGGAGCCACTCACCCCGCGAATAATCTCTCGCCCCGCGAGTATTGCAACCATGAAAAAGTCAGAGACGATCACGGCTTGCCCGTGTTGAGGATCACAGCCGTGGCAATTCTGAAGTTGAAGCGTTCACCTCGCGAGCATTCCTTCGCCTCGCGAGTATTGGAAGATCAGAAGCCATCACGGTTTGGGCGTGTTGAATGCCACGGGCGTAACAGTTGGAAGCTGAAGAGTTCGCCTCGCGAGAAGATAAAGAGTTGCAGACCTTTCATGTAATTCGCCTCGCGATCAGTGCCTCGCCTCGCGAGTACTCTGACTCCAGAAACGTGTATATAAGCAGTCTTAGGCAGAAATGAAGGAATGGTCAGAATTAGCCAGTTTTGGCTAGTTTCTGAGCTAGTCTTAGTTAGTCTTTTGTTTTCTTTTTAGTTATGTTTTGTTTTCTTTTTGTAATGGAGAATTAGTCTCCTAGATTAATCTACTGTGATTGGTTTCTGTTAAGACTTGAGGTTTCTGTAATCCTGTTTCATTTCCTTTTCTCTTTTCAATGCAATGCTTTATATTTCTGTTTGCTTAATTCAGGAGTATATTGTGTTGTGTTGGTTTATCTCGGTGATATCATGTTCCTATAATTAATCGTGTTTGCTTAATTCGCGTGTGTTCGTTTCGTGTTCGCTTGTTTCACGAAGGGCTTAACCCCGTTTGCTTAATTCGGGAATAGGGACATATATCTGTAGTAGTGGTTTCGCTTGTAAATTGTTGCTACAACCGGGAGGGGATTAGAATTTGCTTAGGGTTTCATGAACCGATGATAGTTGGGAAACCGAGAAACGATGGGTTAATCGCTTAGCTTATTTGGTAACTGCTCTGTTTTCTTGCTTTGTTTTTCTGTTTTGCTTCTTTAATTTAG
>JAUPTC010003756.1:0-14251 GCA_030762895.1 Sophora flavescens
AACAAGAGTTCTTGAGGCTAAGTCGAGAGAGACGACGGGGTGGGGGAGTATGCGGCAAAGTTCGAATCACTTGCCAAATACTTCCGCTTCTTCGTAACAACCCTGATGAAGAGTGGAAGTGCGAACAGTTCGAAGCCGGTTTACGCTTTGAAATCAAGGAATCAGGCTGCCCTTGGAAATTAGGAGTTTCCAAGCATTAGTGGAGAAGTCTTTAAAGATTGAGTTGATGCGCAAAGGAAGGGATAGCGAGAAAGCGCAAGTGGACCAGTTCGTCATAAGGGTCGAATCAAGGACATAATTTCAAATGGAAGCGAGAACCGGAGGAAGCCATACCATCAAGCACCTAGCTACAATAACAATCATAAGCAACAAGCTCGTTCCAGTGTGTCGGAACGCGAAGTGGAGGCCAGAGAAACAACGATCAAGGCCAAGGAAGGAGATGTTTCCGATGTGGGGATCCGAATCACTTCGCGAATGATTGCCCAAAGAAGGACTACAAGTGCAACAACTATGACCGTATTGGGCATTTGGCAAAGGAGTGCCAAGCACCGAAGAGGGGGCAGTCATTCAACCTCACTAGAGCAAGCAAGCCAACCGCCAAGGGAAGAGTTTACACGATGAGTGGTGCGGAGGCATCGAACTCCGGTGATCTCGTGCAGGGTGAGTGTGACATTGATGGTAATCTCTTAATTGTACTGTTTGATTCTGGTGCAACCCATTCATTTATTTCGATGGATCGTGTGAAAACTTTGAACTTGCCTGTTTCTTCCT
Organism: Sophora flavescens; assembly: GCA_030762895.1. NCBI lineage: Eukaryota > Viridiplantae > Streptophyta > Magnoliopsida > Fabales > Fabaceae > Sophora > Sophora flavescens. Next base: position 772 of record JAUPTC010003756.1, read on the forward strand.
TATCTTATAATCTGATTGTTTCTACCCTAACTGCTAAACCTGTGACTGTTAATTCTGTTTGCTTCAACTGTCCTATCATTGTTCAGAATAGACATTTCCTTGTGGATTTGATCTGTTTGCCCCTAGTACAACTAGATGTGATCTTAGGCATGGATTGGTTATCTTCCAACCATATCCTAATAGACTGTGCTCAGAAAACCTTAGTCTTTAGGGATGAGATTTCTGGATTATTATCTGCTAGTCAGGTAATAGTTTCTTTGAAAGAAGGGGCTCAAGTTTACATGTCTTTGTGTTCCTGAGGTCAAGAAGCGAGTTTGACTTAGAGCTCGGTCCACTGTCGTCCGAGAGTTTCCGAAGTTTTTTTCAGGAGGATGTACCGGATTGCCACCTGTTCGGGAGATTGAGTTCGCGATTGATCTAGTCCCAGGTGCTGGACTAATATCCATGGCACCGTATCGCATGTCACCATCGGAGTTAGAAACCTTGAAGGAGCAACTTGAGGAATTGATGAGGAAGGAGTTCATACGCTCTAGTGTGTCACCGTGGGGAGCTCCCAATCTGTTAGTGAAAAAGAAAGATGGATCGGCCGCTATGTGTGGATTATCGCCGAGTTGAATAAAGTCACGATCAAGAATCGATATCCTCTTCCAAGGATAGATGATCTCATGGATCGATTCAAGTATGCCGCAGATGTTTTCGAAGATAGATCTACTGGCCGGGATACCACCGTATACGAGTGAAGGCAGAGGATGTTCCTAAGACAGCGTTCGAACACGCTATGGGCATTATGAGTTTTTGGTGATGCCATTCGGAGTGACCAATGCGTCAGCTATATTCATGGACTATATGAATAGGATCTTCGTTCCTTTTTGGATCAGTTCAGAGTCGTCTTTATAGATGACATTCTCGATCTATTCCCGGATGAGGAGTCACATGCTAAACACCTTAGCATTGTTCTTGAGATCCTAAAAGAGAAGCAGTTGTATGCGGCGGAGAAGTGTGAGTTTTGGTTGGATCAAGTTCAATTCTTAGGTCATGTGATATCTCGCGAAGGAATCGCCAGAGATCCGAAGAAGGTTGAGGCTGTTTTGGAATGGGAAAGGCCAACAACGGCGATGGAGATTCGTAGCTTTGTGGGTTTGGCTGATACTATCGAAGGTTTATCGAAGGGTTTTCCAAGATAGTGGGACCTCTCACTCAGCTTGACTCGTAAGGACCAAGCATTCGTTTGGGGAGTGAAGCTTGTGAAAGGAATTTCCAAGAGTTGAAGCGTAGATTGACGACTTCACCCCGTGTTGATTCTACCTAATCCCAAGGAACCTTTTGAGCTTTACTTGTGACGCTTCACATCAAGGGTTGGACTGTGTCTTTGATGCAAAATCGGAAAGTTGTAGCTTATGCTTCGAGGCGGTTGAAGATTCACGAGAAAACTATCCGACGCATGATTTGGAATTAGCAACTGTGGTCTTTGCTTTGAAGATATGGAGACATTACTTGTATGGGGCTACTTTTAATGTTTTAGGTGATCACAAGAGCCTCAAGTATCGTTTGATCGGAAGGAATTGAATATGCGGCGTAGACGTTGGTTAGAGTTTCGAAGGATTACGACTTTCAACTACTGATCACCCTGGGAAGGCGAATGTAGTGGCCGACGCGCTGAAAAGACGATTCACGCGTCCGTTGATGATGGTTAGGGAGCAAGAATTGTTTGGAACAATTCCGGAGATCCGAGTTTGTCTGCTGAGGTTACGCCAGAAGGCCAGTGGCTCGAACAAGATCACCGTGTCAAATGGATTGATGGAGCAGATAAAGGAGAAGCAAGAGACTGATCGATCTCTGCAGATGAAAGGGATTTAGTGCGACAAGGAGCATTGTCAGATTTTAGAGAAGGCAAGACGGGATCTTAAGGTTCGGTGAAAGAATCCGTGTGCCCCGAGGATGTCGAGTTGAGAAAGTCGATCTTAGAAGTAAGCTCATAAAGAGTAAGTTGAGTATGCATCCAGGAGCTACCAAGATGTACCAAGATCTAAAGAAGTTATATTGGTGGTACAGGATGAAGAGGAGATGTGATGGAATATGTTGCATCATGTTTGGTATGCCAGAAAGCCAAAGTAGAACATCGAGACCCAGCAGGAATGTTATAATCTTTAGATATTCCTGAATGGAAGTGGGACTAGGATATCAATGGATTTCGTAACCAGTTTACCAAGAACTAGAAAAGGGTATGAGGCTATATGGGTAATTGTAGATCGACCGACCAAGTCAGCTCACTTTCTACCGGTCAACATGAAGTACCCGATAAAAAGGTTGACCAGTTGTACATCGACGAGATTGTTAGGTTACACGGTATACCCTCGAGTATTATTTCGGATCGTGATCCGAGATTTACGTCGAGTTCGAAGGGACTACAAAACTCTTTGGGAACAAAACTCAAATTGAGTTCTCATATCACCCACCGACGGATGGACAATCGGAAAAGGACGATCCGGTCGCTTGAAGACTTGCTTAGAGCCTGTGTTTTGGAGGATGCGGGGAGTTGGGATGAGTCATTACCGTTGATAGAGTTTACCTATAACAACAGTTTCCGAAGCATAGGAATGGCACCCTATGAAGCTCCATATGGTAGACGATGCGTAACACCTTTGTGTTGGTATCGGGATGGAGAAAGCCTATTGTTGGGACCAGAGTGATGCAGATGAACCAGAGAAAGTGAAGATGATCCAAGAGAAAATGCGAACCGCCCAAAGTAGACAGAAGAGTTATCTTGATAAGAGAGCGACGACCTCTAGAGTTTGAAGAAGGAGAACATGTGTTCTTGAGAGTCACGCCAACAACGGGATTGGCAGGGTAATAAAATCCAGGAAGCTCACTCCCAAATTCATTGGACCCTACCAAATTCTTCGTCGCAGTAGGTCCAAGTGAGCCTATAAAATATCTTTACCACCTTTTCTTTCCAACATCCATGATGTCTTTCATGTTTCTCGATTGAGAAAATATATTCCCGATCCATCACACGTCATAAAACCCGATAATGTACAATTGAAAGAGAATCCGTCTTTCGTAACGCCACCAAATGCAATTGCGGATAAGATGACGAACGACTCGTGAGGTAAACAAATTCCCTCTAGTCAAAGTTATCCGGAATGAAACAACCGGAGCAGCTACGTGGGAAGCCGAGGACAAGATGAAGATGCAATACCCTCGAGTTATTTCAAGTACGTAATCTCGAGGACGAGATTCTTTTTAGAGGGAGTGGAGTTGTAACACCCCGTTTTTCGTGTGCTTAATTATTAGTAAATGCATGCTTTAATGTATTTAATTGTGATAAAATCCAGAGGATGATTTTATTTTAAATAAAATCATTTTCTTGTGTTATTTTACTGTATGAAGTCACAGTAAAATTTTCGGTATAAAATTCGACGGAAAGTCCTCGGGGTTTTCAAAGCCGACGAGTTTATCGAGCTAGAGACCTAATATTGACTCTGAACGAGACGATTAGTTTTTTTTTATGTTTTGTGTGGGTTTGGAGTGTTTTGAGAAATCTTGTTGGGGCCAATTTCCGAGTATTACCCAGGCGAATCGTCGGGAAATACGATCGGAAATTCATCGATGCATGTTGGAGCAGAGCAAAAATGGAGTAGATTGACTGATGTGAAGGCTATGACATAGGCATGTCCATGGCCATACCTTCCTTACACCAATCAAGTCAAATCACCATACTTTCTTACACACACCTTACCTACACCATACCTCCTTTCTTCCCAACCAAGTCAAGCTCTTCTCTCCCCTCCAATCTGCCCCAAAACTGACGCCCTCCCCCTCTCTTTTCCTTCTTCTATTTAAGTTTCAAAGTGTAACCATTTCACACTTTTGCTTCCTTTCACAAAAAACACTTTTTTACAACTATTCATCTTCTTCTTCACACAACCAAAGGTACCATTTTTACTAAGTTTTTCAAGTTGTGTTCTTCATCAAAGTTGTTCATATTGGTAAGGGTAATGTCCCTATACCATTTGTTTTTCAAGTTTTGGCTTTATTTTCATAGTTGAATGTTTGAGTTCATAATATGCTTTTAAACTTCAAAAAATTCTCTAAAATTGTAGAAAACTACGATTGAGGTGAAACCAATTTCTATATTCTTATTTTTACTTCCTCTACAACATACTAAAATCTTGTGGAAAACAAAAATCTCGAACACCATTTTCTGTACTGGACAGAATCTATGTCTTTTGTGCCATATGAGTTTTGTTTCATCTTTGCTTGGTTAAGCTTGTGTTTGAGTGTTATTCCAACATGATCATGACCAAGAGCTCCTATGTACATAAGGATGCTAGGTTTAAGTGATTGGAAAAGTTTAGAAACTTTTATGTATTTTCATGAAAAAGTGAAAACTCTAAGTGTTTTGTTATATGTACTTTGAGGTTTTTCCAAAGTGATCATGGATTTGGGCTCCTTGATGTATAAGGATGCTAGATCCAAGAGATTGGAAAGTTTGAAAACCTCTAACCCTCATTTTTACTCAAGGCCGAATGGTAGTGTTTGTGGCCTAGGGTATTTGATTTTTTCATTTTTCCAAAATGATCAAGGTTTTAGGCTCCTTACTAGGTATGGATGCTAACCTAAAGAGATTGGAAAATTTAGAACATCCTAACCTATTTTAGAGGATGAAAACCGAAACCCTCAGTTGATGACTTAATGGGATTCTTGATTCAAACTTGTTAAACTTTTGGTGTTTTAAGAACTCCTAACACTTAAGGATCATAAATCCATAAGTTGCATGATTTTTGGAAAACCTTAATCCAAAACCATTGTTGAAAACCGAACCTATGCCTTGTGGCTAGTGTTCTTTGATTAAAAATCTAACCTATGGTTTCATGTGTGTAACCTTAGATTCGTTACGCGCGGACGTTCGTGATCCTTAGTTTTCGTAGTCGGAACCCTTATCGTCTTTTGAGGCAAGAGGGGATTTCCAAAAGATATTCAATAACTGTATGCATGTGTGTATTTGATTAATTGTTTACTTGACTGTTATTGAGTTACTGGATTATCTGAAATGTTATGCTATTATATGAAGTTGAACTGTATCGTTATATATGTTGAGATGTATAACTCTGATGAACTATGATATTGGCATTGAACTGTGAATATATATATGTGTACATACTGCTGTTGTTGTTTGAAGTTTGCTAAGCCGGACGTGTGTCTGTGCTCAATCATTAATAAGGATTAAAAACCTTAATAAGCTTTGAAGATGAAAGGATGGGTGTTCTTTTCCAAAAAGCTTGAATGTTTAAAAGCACTTGTTTTATGTGACAATATAGTTTTAGTGATTTCTAGAATGCAAGAGAAAAACCCTTTTCGAACTATGTGTTTTAAGTGAAAACTTTCGAAAATATTTTACAATATCCTATTGGGGATTTTCAAAGTTAAAAGTGTTTCAAAAACGTTTTATAAAGGATTTTCAAAAGAAAAGGTTTTCTCCCAAATGATTTAGAAACTTTCCGATAGCCAGCATAGGTTATCGAGGCTTTCGATTTCGAAAATTGTTTTCGTCAAATGAAAGATAAGTACTAAAAGAATAGGGATCTAGACGTGAGACGTCGCCTCTAGTTTTCCATGCTTAGCACGTGATCTTGGATCAGTGTTAATGCGGGACCGTAAAGTCCTATTCGTAATGTTATGGACTTCAAGTCCAATTCGCGGAATCGAGGACAGTTCGTTCTGATTTCCGTTGTTGTGGGCTATTGTCCTTAGCATGATAAGTAAAACATGACTAAAAGTATATTGATTTCCATTACCACAAACCTTGACTGCGGCCACGGTCTAGGTGTTGGGATTGAAGCATTCTGATTGTATGTCCTATGTTTCTCGTTTTCAAGTGATGGGAAATAATGTTAAGTCATTAGCTTTGAGCTTTGATGGTGAAATATTTACACAAAGAAAAACCTTAAAAGGAAAGTTTTTATTCATATGCATTTCCCCTGGCAGGCGTGCCTTTGCTTATTGAGGATACCCATGGGGTATCGAGAGTCAATCACATTGCTAATTTGTTTCGTTAAGGGCATGTGGCGTTGTTCGACCAAGAGGCCTGGTGCATCGGGATGCGGTGGCAACAGCCCGGTGGGCGAGCTTGACCAACTCTATCTTCTCCAGTGATAACATGGTGTTGTGATCTCATGAGATTAGGATAGAGCCGATATTGAAGTGTCATGCACATTTTCGAAAACTGATTTTTACGGGCTTGAGGACCCCTTGATATAACACTCTGTTATATTATGATGATTATGCATGCTTTAACTGTTGATCTGATTTCGTGTTGCATGTATCATGTATATGGTTGTTGTGGGATATATCTTATGACGGTATCTCACTCTTGCATGTCTGTATGTTCTTTTATTTTCCTCATGCACGGGTATGCGTATGCTTTAGATGGACCCTCTTGTCCCTCTTGTACCTGAGGTCACACGGACAGAGACTTTTGACGAGGCCGACAGGATTGGGAATTGGAGGATGGACGCGAATGCGACTACGGCGACGTACCGAGGGCCAATCACTACTACTGAAGCTAATATACATGGAGAGCCTGTTAGGAGGATCCACTCGGTGGAATCCAGGAACGTGATTCTTCCACCGCCATGGTTGTACCTGAACACGCTACAGGAAGCCGGTGTACTTCACCCTCACGTTGAGCCTGCCGAGCCATAAGAGGAGGAACCGATGGAGGAAGATCCCGAAGAGGATCTTGAGGAGGAGCCTCGTGAGCTGGTAGACGACTGGTGGGATGAGGAGCTCGAGGCGGGTTATCACCCTTTGGATATTGAGGAGGAGGATGTCCCGTTGGATGACGGAGGAGAGGTGATTGACCCGGAGCCGGAGACTTCTTCTTGCGGGAGCGTTTGTGGCCACTCCGAGTGTCGTAGGCATTGGTAGTGGTTGGAGGCTTTGTTTTGAGTGGTCCGTTAGTCTTGGCTTTTGAGCTTTTCTTTTGAGTTTAGATTCTCATATTCCCATTCCCAGTTGGTGTTTTATTTACCTTATCTTCTCAGTTATGTTTCAGTTATGTTTTCGTTTCTGTTGGCCATATTGATTAAGGCCGTGGTGTAATGTTAAAACCTAAGACCTTTCGAGGCAATATTATATGTATGTATCTGTTGTCGTTTTCAAGTTGTGAGTTTCTTTACCTTTTACTTCTTTTCTTTAAAGAAAAAAAATAATAAGTACCTTTTTGGTAACCTTGTGTATGTTGAATAATCTTTTTCCGAAAGCGACCAGCATTTAAACGAGCATTTTTCCGCAAAAAGGGTAACCATGTGATGACCAAGTTAGGGTGTCACAACAAGAATTGTCAAATTAGGCCAAAATCAAGGCTAAATCGGGTCCTGAGTTCTATGGCGCGGATCAGTGGGCTGTCCATGATGTTCCTTCACTGAAATGGGCCAAACGTACTCATCTTAAGTCCAATTAAGGCTTATGATACCTTGTTGAAAAGCTTATATAGAGGCCCTTAATTTGGTCTAGGGTTTGGTCAGGATTAATAAGCATAAATAGAAGTTTACAGTCGTACAAGCCAAAGAGAGACGGAAATTAGACAACTTTTACAATCATTGTTTTTGCTTTTACATTATTGGGCTTAATTGCTAAACATTATTAATTTTGGATTTTCCACTCATCCTGACCTTGTTGCCTTGCACAGGGCATAACTAGAGCTACAGATATCGGATTTTCGTGATATTGATGTCCGTAGAAAGATAAGGAAGAGCCCAACATTTTCAGCTTTCACAAGAATTGTCAAATTAGGCCAAAATCATGGCTAAATTGGGTTCCGAGTTCTCTGGCGTGGATTAGTATGCAGTCCATGATATTACTTCACTTAAACGGGTCTAACTTACTCATCTTTAGCCCAATTAAGGCATATGATACCTTGTTGGAAAGCTTATTCTGAGGCCCTTAATTTGTTCTAGGGTTAGGTTAGAATTAATAAGCATAAATATCAGTTTACAGCCTCACAAGCAAAAGAGAGATGAAAATTAGACAACTTTTACAATCATTGTTTTTGCTTTAAAATTATTGGACTTAATTGCTAAACATTGTTAATTTTAGGAATTTTCACTCATCCCGTCCTTGTTGCCTTGCACAGAGCATAACTAATGCTGCCGATATCGGATTTTGGTGATCTTGCTGTCCCTGGAAAGATAAGGAAGAGACCTACAATTTCAGGTTTCACAGGAATTGTCAAATTAGGCCAAAATCAAGGCTAAATTGGGTCCCGAGTTCTCTGCCGCAGATCAATACGCAGCCCATGATGTTCCTTCACTGAAGTGGGCCAAACTTACTCATCTTAAGCCCAATTAAGGCATATGATACCTTGTTGAAAAGCTTATTCAGAGGCCCTTAATTTGTTCTAGGGTTAGGGTAATATTAATAAGCATAAATAGCAGCTTACAGCCGCACAAGCCAGAGTGAGACGGAAATTAGACAACTTTTACAATCATTGTTTTTCCTTTTATATTATTGGGCTTAATTGCTAAACATTGTTAATTTTCGGATTTTTCACTCATCTTGAACTTGTTGCTTTGTACAGAGCATAACTAGAGCTACAGATATCGGATTTCGGTGATCCTGTTGTCCCTAGAATGATAAGGAAGAGACCTACAATTTCAGGTTTCACAAGAATTGTCAGATTAGGCCAAAATCAAGGCTAAATTGGGTCCCGAGTTCTCTGGCGCGGATCAGTGCGCAGTACATGATGTTCCTTCACTTAAATGGGCCTAACGTACTCATCTTAAGTCCAATTAAGGCTTATGATACCTTGTTGGAAAGCTTATTTAGAGGCCATTAATTTGGTCTAGGGTTGGGTCAGGATTAATAAGCATAAATAGGAGTTTACAGCCGTACAGGCCAAAGGGAGACGAAAATTAGACAACTTTTACAATCATTGTTTTTGCTTTTACATTATTGGGCTTAATTGCTAAACATTATTAATTTTGGATTTTTCACTCATCCTGACCTTGTTGCCTTGCACAGGGCATAACTAGAGCTACAGATATCGGATTTTGGTGATCTTTCTGTCCCTAGAAATATAAGGAAGAGACCAACAATTTCAGGTTTCACAAGAATTGTCAAATTAGGTCAAAATCAAGGCTAAATTGGGTTCCGAGTTCTCAAGCGCGGATCAGTGCGCAGTACATGATGTTCCTTCACTTAAATGGGCCTAACGTACTCATCTTAAGTCCAATTAAGGCATATGATTCCTTGTTGAAAAGCTTATTCAGAGGCCCTTAATTTGTTCTAGGGTTAGGGTAAGATTAATAAGCATAAATAGAAGCTTACAGCCGCACAAGACAGACAGAGACGGAAATTAGACAACTTTTACAATCATTGTTTTTGCTTTTACATTATTGGGCTTAATTGCTAAACATTGTTAATTTTCGGATTTTTCACTCATCTTGACCTTGTTGCCTTGCACAGAGCATAACTAGAGCTACAGATATCGGATTTCGGTGATCTTGTTGTCCCTGGAAAGATAAGGAAGAGACCTACAATTTCAGGTTTCACTGGAATGGTCAAATTAGGCCAAAATCAAGGCTAAATTGGTTCCCGAGTTCTCTGGCGTGGATTAGTGCGCAGTCCATGATGTTCCTTCACTTAAGTGGGCCTAACTTACTCATCTTAAGCCCAATTAAGGCATATGATACCTTGTTGAAAAGCTTATTCAGAGTCCCTTAATTTGTTCTAGGGTTAGGTTAGGATTAATAAGCATAAATTGCAGTTTACAGCCGCACAAGCCAGAGAGAGACGGAAATTAGACAACTTTTGCAATCATTAATTTTGCTTTTACATTATTGGACTTTATTGCTAAAAATTATTAATTTTCGGATTTTTCACTTATCCTGACCTTGTTGCCTTGCACATAGCATAACTATAGCTACTGACATCGGATTTTGGTGATCTTGCTGTCCCTAGAAAGAGAAGGAAGAGACCTACAATTTAAGGTTTCAAAAGAATTGTCAAATTAGGCCAAATTCAAGGCTAAATTGGGTCCCGAGTTCTCTGGCGCGGATCAGTACGCGGTCCATGATGTTCCTTCACTTAAATGGGCCTAACTTACTTATCTTAAGCCCAACTGAGGCATATGATACCTTGTTGGAAAGCTTATACAGAGGCCCTTAATTTGGTCTAGGGTTAGGTATGGATTAATAAGCATAAATAGTCATTTACAGCCGCACAAGCCAGAGAGAGACAGTAATTAGACAACTTTTACAATCATTGTTTTTGCTTTTACATTATTGGGCTTAATTGGGATTAATTGCTAAACATTGTTAATTTTTGGATTTTTCACTCATCCTGACCTTGTTGCCTTGCTCAAAGCATAATTAGAGCTACAGATATCGGATTTTGGTGATCTTGTTGTCCCTAGAAAGATAAGGAAGAGACCTACAATATCAGGTTTCACAAGAATTGTAAAGTTAGTAAAAAGTCAAGGCTAAATTGGGACCCGAATTCTCTGGCGCGTATCAGTGCGCAATCCATGATGTTCCTTCACTTAAGTGGGTCTAACTTACTCATCTTACGCCCAATTAAGGCATATGATACCTTGTTGGAAAGCTTATTCAGAGGCCCTTAATTTGGTCTAGGGTTAGGTCAGGATTAATAAGCACATATAGCATTTTATATCCGCATAAGCCATATAGAGACGGAAATAAGACAACTTTTACAATCATTAATTTTGCTTTTACATTATTGGACTTAATTGCTAAACATTATTAATTTTCGGATTTTTCACTTATCCTGACCTTGTTGCCTTGCGCATAGCATAACTATAGTTACAGATATTGGATTTTGGTGATCTTGATATCCCTAGAAAGAGAAGGAAGAGACCTACAATATCAGGTGTTACAAGAATTGTCAAATTAGGCCAAAATCAAGGCTAAATTGGGTCCTGAGTTCTCTGGCACGGATCAGTGCACAGTCCATGATGTTCCTTCACTTAAATGGCCCTAACGTACTCATCTTAAGTCCAATTAAGTCTTATTATACCTTGTTAGAAAGCTTATTTAGAGGATCTTAATTTGGTCTAGGGTTTTGCCAAGATTAATAAGCATAAATAGAAGTTTACAGCCGTACAAGCCAAAGAGAGATAGAAATTAGACAGCTTTTACAATCATTATTTTTGCTTTTACATTATTGGGCTTAATTGCAAAACATTGTTAATTTTCGGATTTTTCACTCATCTTGACCTTGTAGCCTTGCACAGAGCATAACTAGTGTTACAGATATCAGATTTTTGTGATCTTGTTGTCCCTAGAAAGATAAGGAAATACCAACAATTTTGGGTTTCACAAGAATTGTAAAATTAGGCCAAAATCAAGGCTAAATTGGGTCCCGAGTTCTCTGGCGCGGATCAGTGCGCAGTCCATGATGTTCCTTCACTTAAATGGGCCTTACTTACTCATCTTAATCCCAATTAAGGCATATGATACCTTGTTGGAAAGCTTATTCAGAGGCCCTTAATTTGGTCTAGGGTTAGGTCAAGATTATTAAGCATAAATAGCATTTTACAGACGCACAAGCCAGAGAGAGGCAGAAATTAGGCAACTTTTACAATCATTGTTTTTGCTATTACATTGTTGGGCTTAATTGGGCTTAATTGATAAACATTGTTAATTTTCAGATTTTTCACTCATCCTGGCCTTGTTGTCTTGCGCAGAGCATAACTTGAGCTACCGATATCGGATTTTGGTGATCTTGCTGTCCCTAGAAAGATAAGGAAGAGACCTACAATTTCAGGTTCCAAAGAATTGTCAAATTAGGTCAAAATCAAGGCTAAATTGGGTCTCGAGTTCTCTGGCATGGATCCGTGCGCAGTCCATGATGTTCCTTCACTCAAATGGGCCTAACTTACTCATCTTATGCTCAATTAAGGCATATGATATCTTGTTGGAAAGCTTATTCAGAGGCCCTTAATTTGGTCTAGGGTTAGGTCAAGATTAATAAGATTAAATAGTAGTTTACAGCCGCACAAGCCAGAGAGAGACGGAAATTAGACAACTTTTACAATCATTGTTTTTACTTTTACATTATTGGGCTTTCTTGCGACCAAAGAAAAACTTGTTTTTCTTTTTGAGAATGATCATGGAGTCACCACCAACTTTATTTAATTTCGGGAAAGTTGGAAAACCCTTTAAGAAAAAGCTTCGAGTTCGGGAGTCGATTACGTCTAGGGAAGGCATGGAGACTTAATCCCACGGCACCCTAGAACATCCATAAAAATGGTTACCCAAAATTAGTTGTGTAAATTATTAATAACATTGAAAATATTTGCTATACCCAGAAAATATTTTTTTTAAAAAAAAAAACATCTTTAGTTGTGAATTTTTTTTAATTAAAACTAAATGAGGTTGAACATGGCACGTAAGTCCACAGGGCAACATCAAAATCTAAAGGGTTGAACATGACACTTGTCATAGGGCAACCCAAGAAATAAGTTTGTTTTAATTAAGTGATCATCTTCTATTTTTATGTAAAAGTAGCTTTACCTTATGAAAATAGAACAACAATGAAATATTTTACTAAATCATTCAGTAGATAGAGGTAGAGGAACATCATAGTAAACAGAGACAAGAATGAAACATTTTTACTAACTTATTCAGTTTCAATATCCATGTGTTTTTCTTTTGTCATAAACAGAGACACTGAAAAATAAAATGTCAAGAAAAACTTATGAATAATATCAACAAAGAGAACAAAGATTACCAAATGAGAGCAGAATAACAATGATTTTGTTTTCTCCCAGTGGTAAGATTTCAAGATCAAAACCTTTACCTTTCAATCTCACTGACTCTTTTAACTCTTCCTTCTTAACCACTCTAATAATAGAGAAGAGAAAAAAAAACTCAGATCTCTAATCTCTCTTCTTCACAAAGAAAATGTTAGATAAAAATCTCCCCTAAAGAAAATGTTAGATCCCCCCCCCCCCCCCCTTTTTTGTGTTTCCGTCCCCTCCTTTTATAGATGGAGGAGAGGGCTTCATGCTTCTTCTTGCCCAGCGGCTTCAAGGTTGGTCTTCACGAAAATCCGGGGCTTGGGTGGTTTTGAGCAGAAATAGCGTGTGTCCAGATGGGGGTGGCGCGAGCAGCAGAAATGAGGTGATTTGATGTGAAGGTTGCGTGTTTGAGGAGAGAAAGAGATGGGGGATTTTGTCTGATATGTAAGACGGGTCTTTAAGGGTTATGAGTGGGGTTGCCAGGTTAAAATGAGGGAGGAGATGAGAAAGAAGAAGGACCAATGGGTAGAGGAGGCACAAGGGTGGTTGGAGAGTGGGAGGAGAAAAAGAGGTCTTGTCTAATATGTAAAATAGGGTTTTCTAGGGTTAGGAGAAGTAACTTAATCTCCTTTCCTTTTTTTGTTGATTGTCCTTTTCTCCTTCTTTTCTTTGTCCTTTCTTCATTATCTTCCTCTTCTTCTTTCTTTATTCTTTAGC
>JAUPTC010003757.1:0-7500 GCA_030762895.1 Sophora flavescens
GATGTCCCGTCCATTCCATTGCTTGTTTTAATTTCTTTTGGACGAGTAGGTCTTCCATTGCATTTTAACTTTCTGTGGACGAGTAGGTCTTCCATGGCATGTTTAAGTTTCTGTTTGACGAGTAGGTCTTCCATGGCATGTTTAAGTTTCTGTTGGATGAGTAGGTCTTCCATTGGATGTTTAAGTTTCTATTGGACGAGGAGGTCCCGTCCATTCCATTGCATGTTTTAATTTCTGTTGGACGGGGAGGTTCTGTCCATTGCATGTGTAAACTTCTGTTGGACGAGGAGTTCCATCCAATGCATATCTAATTTTGCATATCTAACTTTCTGTTGGACAGGGAAGTTCCGTCCACTACAATTTTATTTTCAGGATGGAGGCTAAAGAATAAAGAAAGAAGAAGAAGAAGATAATGAAGAAACGACGAAGAAAAGAAGGAGAAAAGGACAGTCAGCGAAAAGAAGAAAGAAGATTGAGTTACTTCTCCTAACCCTAAAAACCCTATTTTACATATCAGACAAGACCTCTTTTCCTCCTCCCACTCTCCAACCGCTCCTGCGCCTCCTCTACCCATTGGTCCTTCTTCTTCTTCCTCATCTCCTCCCTCATATTAACCTAGCAGCCCCACTCCTAATCCTAAAAAACCCATCTTACATATCAGACAAACCCGCCCCCCCGCCCATCTCCTTCTCTCTTCAAACACGCAACCTTCACATCAAATCACCTCCTTTCTGCTTGATCAGCCTCTGGCTCGACTAGTTTTTAACTAGTAAGTCCATAGGTTTTATTCGAGTTTAATCTCGTTTTCGCCCAAATTAGACTTGATTATCTTCAAGCAACATTTTGAGTCTCTAAAGTATTTTTAGGTTAATTTAGTTGATTTTGAGTCAAATAAAGAACTTACTGTTATTTCTCGTTTTCAGGTTAATAAAGAGAAGCAGTTCTGGAGTCTTCGCCCCACGATAGGCTACTCGCCTCGCAAGCCTGAAGGCCTGACTGTGCCAAAAATGTCATCCTCTCTGTCTCGCCTCGCGAAAAATCAGTTCGTCTCGCGAGAAATCCAAACCCTGAAGGACAGAGACCATCACAGCCTACCCGTGATGAAGGCCACGGGCGTGACAGATTGGAATTTGAAGTCTCGCCTCGCGATAAAGCCAAACACTGAAGACATGTTCATAAGATTCGCCTCGCGCGTCTTGTCTCGCCCCGCGAGCGCGCGCAACCCAGAATCTGTATTTATAGTCTGTTTTAGGGAAGAACTGATCATCTTCTTTTCCTTTTAGATTTTGACGGCTGCGAAATCGTTTGTAGGTTTTTGTCATAGTTGTTAATGGAGAACTAGTCTCCTTGGATTGATCTATTGTATTTGGTTTCCATTGCCACTTGAGGTTATGTAATTCCCATTCTTATTGCTTTTCTCTTTCAATAGTTATGTTGTATATTCCGTTTGCTTAATTCAGGATTATATAGGATAGGTATTGATTTGTTTCGATGATTGTATGTTCCTATACTTAATCGCATTTGCTTAATTCGCGTGTGTTCAATCGTGTTTACTTAATTCACGAGAGCTTCACCCCGTTTGCTTAATTCGGGAATTAGGAACATATGTCTCGTAGCGTTGATTTCGCTTATTAATTGATGCTACAATCGAAAAGGGATTAGAATCCGCTTAGGGATTGGAATTACACAAATCAATGATAGTGGGGAAACCGAAACAGTAGGTTAATCATTTTTATCTTATTGATAAATCATTTAGTTTCCATTGTTTTTCTTAACTTTTCTTATTTGGATTTCAAATCCAACCCCCCCCCCCCCCCAAAACTGATTTTGTGTTAATAATAATCCAAGAGTCCTTGTGAGACGATACTCGAGTTGTCGCTCCCTAACTACATGTTTTTGTAAGCCGCTCGCTTTTTGACGCGTGCGCGACAACGCGTCACCGCTGCTCGCGCCGACCCCATCTGGGCACATGCTATTTCTGCTCATAACCACCCAAGCCTCGGATTTCGTGAAGACCAACCTTGAAGCTTCTGGGTAAGAAGAAGCATGAAGCCCTCTCCCCCATCTATAAAAGGGGAAAAAATCAGAGGAGAAGGGGGAACAGAGAGAGAGAGAGAGATTTTTAACTGATATTTTCTTTGTGAAGAAAAGAGATTAGGGATTTGAGTGTTCTTTCTCTTCTCTGTTATTAGAGTGGTTCCAAATTCTCAGAAGAAGGAAGAGTTAAAAGAGTCCGTGAGATTGAAATGTAAAGGTTTCGATCTTGAAATCTTACCACCGGGACAAAACAAAATCATTGTTATTCTGCTCTCATTTGGTAATACTTGTTCTCTTTGTTTATATTATTCATAAGTTTCCCATGAAATTTTATTTTTCAGTGTCTCTGTTTATGACAAAAGAAAAACCCCTGGATATCTACTGAATAAGTTAGTAAAATGTTTCATTTTTCTCTGTTTACTATGATGTTTGTGTCTCTGTTTACTGAATGATTTAGTAAAATATTTCATTGTTGTTCTATTTTCATAAGGTAAAGCTACTTTTACATAAAAAATAAAAGATGATCACCTTCAACCGGTTCCAAATACTTAATTAAAACAATGTTTTTTCGGGTTGCTCTATGACAAGTGTCATGTCCAACCCTTTAGATTTTGAGGTTGCTCTGTGGACTTACATGCCATGTTCAACCTCACTTTGCTCCAAAAAAATTCACAATGGGTAAAACAAATATTTTCAAAGTTATTAATAATTTATACAACTAATTTTGGGTAACCATTTTATGGATGTTCTAGGGTGCCGTGGGGTTAAGTCTCCATGCCTTCCCTAGACATAATCGACTCCCGAACCCAAAGCTTTTTTCTTAAAGGGATTTCCAACTTCCCTGAAATTAAATAAAGTTGGTGGCGACTCCATGTTTTCTCTCTAAAAAGAAAAACTAGTCCTTTTTGTTCGCTACAACCCCTATACCCAAGTCATACGAACGATTTGCACGTCAGTATCACTGCGGGCCTCCACCAGAGTTTCCTCTGGCTTCCCCTCGCTCAGGCATAGTTCACCATCTTTCGGGTCCCGACAAGTATGCTCTCACTCGAACCCTTCACAGAAGATCAGGGTCGGTCGGCGGTGCAACCCACAAGGGGATCCCACCAATCAGCTTCCTTGCGGCTTACGGCTTTACTCGTCCGCTGGCTCACACACATGTCAGACTCCTTGGTCCGTGTTTCAAGACGGGACAAATGGGGAGCCCACAGGCGACGCCCGGAGCAAGCAGGTGCCGAAGCACGCCGAGCAAGCCCATGCTGCCATCCATAATCGCGATGATGACGTCTCCACGAGCATGCCAACAGCACGGGCTTGGGCCACCATCACAATTCGTGTCGGTCAATGCCCCGTGTAGATTGGGAAGACCGACTCTCTCCGTTCCACATCCGACCGAGGCACATCGCCGGCCCCCATCCGATTCCCTCCCGACAATTTGAAGTACTCTTTGACTCTCTTTTCAAAGTCCTTTTCATCTTTCCCTCGCGGTACTTGTTCGCTATCGGACTCTCACCATTATTTAGCCTTGGACGGAATTTACCGCCCGATTGGGGCTGCATTCTCAAACAACCCGACTCGCCAACAACGCCTCGTGGTGCGACAGGGTCCGGGCACGACAGGGCTTTCACCCTCTCCGGCACCCCCTTCAAGGGGACTCGGGCCCGGTCCGCCACCGAGGACGCTTCTCCAGACTACAATTCAGACGTCGAGGGTGACCGATTCTCATGGTGGGGTCTTCTCGGTTCTCTCGCCGTTACTAAGGGAATCCTTGTTAGTTTCTTTTCCTCCGCTTATTGATATGCTTAAACTCACTGGGTAGTCCCGCCTGATTGAGGTCCCGCCGTGGGAAGCCAACGGCCGCTCATGGGTCAAAGAGTCCCAAATTTGGTAGGGGTGACACACACGGTCAGTCTCGAGCTTTTACTCAACCACCATCCATCGCAGTGCACTCCACCACGGACTCAATTTTCAGTCAATCGTGAGGCATCGCTCACGGGAATCCAACATTCGCCCTGAACGCGCTGTAGCCACGCGCCAAAAAGAAGGAGCGGGTTTTAAAACTGTAGTTAGGGCGACAACTCGGATTTCGTCTCTCAAGGACTCTTAGGTTGTTGTTATTAACAGAAAATCAGTTTTGGGGGGGTTGGAGTGAAATAAACTAAAGAAAATAAACAAAAACAAAGCAATGAAAACAAGCTGTTTAAGAGATTAACAGATAAACTAACGACGATCAACCTACTGTTCTTGGTTTCCCACTATCATTGGTTTAGATAATTCCAAGCCCTAAGCAAATTCTAATCCCCTCCCGGTTGTAGCAACAATTTACAAGCGAAACCACTACTACGGATATATGTCCCTATTCCCGAATTAAGCAAACGGGGTGAAGCACTCATGAACTAAGCGAACATGATTGAACACACGCGAATTAAGCAAACACGATTATATATAGGAACATAACATCACCGAAATAAATCAACACAACACTACACACTCCTGAATTAAGCAAACAGAAATATATAGCATAGTATTGAAAAGAGAAAAGCAATAAAAACAGGAATTACAGAACCTCAAATGTAAATGGAAACCAATCACAGTAGATTAATCTAGGAGACTAGTTCTCCATTACAATGGCAAACAATAAAGAGAAAACAAAAGACAAACTACTGACTAAAAACTAGCTATAAGCTAGCTCTCCTCAGTTCTGTCTAAAACTGACTTATATACAACTTCTGGACTACGCGGACTCGCGAGGAGAACGCTGTCTCGTGAGGCGAATCTTCAACTTTTGGTATTCTCGCAAGGCGAGCTTATCATTCGCGAGGCGAAACTCTTCAATTTCCAAACTGCCACAGCCGTGACCTTTAACATGCATAAACCGTGCTGACTTTTGGTCTTCAGGGCTGGATTACTCGCGAGGTGAGTCAAGTGTTCGCGGGGCGAGACAGAATGGTTGGCAATTTCTGGAACAATCGCCTTCTGGTTCGCGAGGCGAACATCCTTCTCGCAGGGCGAAAGATCCAGATTTATTTCCTTTTATTAACCTGAAAACAGAAAATAGAATAAGTGTTTTATTTAACTCTAAATCATCTAAATTAACCTAAAAATACTTTACAGGCTCAAAATGCTGCTTAAAGACCATCAAGTCTAATTTGGGCGAAAATGATATAAAATTAGCACAGCGGCTGATCAAAATACCCCAAACTTAAACTTTGCTTGTCCCCAAGCAAACTACAACTCAAAAACTTAAAAAGACTCAAGACCTGACAAGCTCAAGGATTTCATCAATTTTGCACCAATTTCAAGCAATTCATCAAAACAATTTTTCCTTCAATGTTCCCCCCTTTCAAACAAAGTAATCCCCACAATCATTTATTCCAAACAATTGAGAATTTCATTATTCAAACAATCATTAATCTAAGCAGGGGATCCAAGTTACATACAAGAGGAAGATCACCAAATTCAAACAACTGCCTTCCTCACAAGGGCATTTAGTGTTCACTCAATCGCTCAGTTTGTGTCAGGCTATCAACATTTCCCTCAATTTCACTTTTAAGAGCACTTCCCATAAATTTGATTTTCATCTCTAAATGATTCCCACAGAAAACATGCAAACAACATCAGAAGGTCTTTTATGGGTTGTAATGGGGCCTGGCTAAGGGTAGGATATACAAAGGATCTAGGCTGAAGACCCTAGGAACTAAGAGAGCATGAACACTTTTTTTTACACTTTTGAATTTCCACTCAAGTCCCTTTCTTCATTCATCTTTTTGCCTTGGGTGACTACAGCCTTTTTCTTCTTGATATATATTTTTTTATTTTTGACATTTTTGTTCTTTTACATTTTTGTTTTGTTTTTTTTTTTCAATCCCAAATAACACATATCACACCTTGTAGCCACCCCAAACTTAGTTTCTTGCAACCATTCTCTTGCTAAGATTCCATGCTCTCCTAATCCTAAGATCGGGTTAACATGGTTTTTTTTCAGATTTTAGGCTCATAACATTAGGTTATCAAGAATTAATAGGCTAATCAGGCTCAAAGGGGCTAACTAGGGAACATGCATTAGGAATTGTTCAATTTAGACTAAGTAGCTATTTACAAAGAAAATGCCTAAATCATTTGAAGCAAACACATAAACATGCAAACCAAAAAGAGATTCAAGCAAATTCAGGAAAGTGCAACTCAAAAGTGATTCTCACACAGTCAAAAACATGTTGGAGGCTCAAAACCTCACATGGACATTATTTGCACATTTGTTTGACAGAGATTCTATCCCTAGTGTGTGTTTCCCTTCACCCCAAACTTATCATAAATCATGCCATCATAAAAAATTCTCAAAGTTCAGTTTTCAATCATATGGGGATCAAATTTTCAAAAATTAGGGGGAATCATCAATATTCAAAACATATCATGCAATCAATCTATGCAAATTCAATTAAAATCCAATCAAGCTTGCCAATATAAGACTCAACACAACTCCCGAGCTTCTCAAATTATTCAGGAGCTTTATTGAAAACAAAACAGAAATAAAGTAAGGAAAAGAAAATTAAAAAGGAGAGGGTTTAGAGAAACTCATTAGAGGGACGGTTCCACCAGGATCCCACTATCTGTGATACAGTGGCCACGGAATGCCCAAATTGTAGTATGATCCTCCCAGATCCCATGGCCTACAGCATAATGCCCACGTGGTAGACAAATGATAGAAGCTCATTCCATGCTTCCCTAACTTGCAGCCTTTGTATGGAGTGAGTGCTTGACAGTTACGGTGACTCCTTCCAGTGCGGCGGACTTCTCACTCCCTCTTGGGTCAAAGAGGACCGCTTTCTCAACAAAATCCTCCCAATAAAATTGGGGTTCACCCACTTGGACTGGCCATGGTGCAAAATCCAAAGGCTTAAACTCCATTACCGGTGGCTCCTCAGGGGGAGGTGGTAAACAAGTAGCTGGGGTTACTGGTGCTGCTTCCTTTTCTGCACGTTCTTCATTCACTGCACTAACAAATTCATCACCTGCTATACATGCAGAAATTTCAGCACACACCACACAAAGGTTAGTGTTAGTAGAGTCAATACATATATCACAATAAACTGAATCAGTAAAATTCTGAATGTCTGGAAATTCGGCAATTAGTTCATCCATCCCATCACTCTCAACACATGCATTTGATTTAATTGAATCATCTACTTCCAAAGGTTCTTCATTATCCTCAAGCACGGGGAAGCAGATGTCCTCCTGATCCTCCTGATCCTCATTTTCTATGTTTCCTGAAAAGAATAAACCTGCATAACAATCTATACACAAAGCAGTGCCATTACAATCAGCACAGGCATTAGAATCAGGGGATTCAACACACAGTTCATCAACAGAAGTATTATCAAAATTATCATCAGAAGTATCTTCAAGAATAACTTGTGACTCTGTATGTTCTTCAAGGGGCTGTGGAGTTAGCAGTGCAGCCGAGTT
>JAUPTC010003757.1:12500-14241 GCA_030762895.1 Sophora flavescens
CCCCTGACAAGGCCACTTCAGGACGATCACCCATTTCTTGGTGCTCCAGCTCCGCCCCTGAAGGCATCACCTAACACCACGTCCATCCACAACCAAGGTCGAGGAGCCAAGCACCCACAACCTCTCCACAACAAAGAAAACCCCATGAAATTGATAAATATCGAAAGCCAACATTTTTACAAACAAAAAACATAGTGAGGATCCTTTTCGATTCGCCTTCAGCCGATCTGGCGTTGGGCACCCCTAACAAGGCCACTTCAGGACGATCGATCACCCGTCTCTTGGTGCTTCGGTTCCGCCCCGATAGGAATCACCTAACACCACGTCCATCCACAACCAAGGTCGAGGAGCCACGCACCCATAGCCTCGCTACACCATCGAGCACCCCACAAAATCGATAAATATCGAAAGCCAACATTTTTAAAAACCAACAACATCGCGAGGATCCTTTCCGGTGCACCTTCAGTCGATCTGGTGTTTGAGCACCGCCCCACAAGGCAACTTCAGGATGATCACCCGTCTCTTGGTGCTTTGGCTCATCCCCGGAAGGCACCACCTATCACCACGTCCATCCACAACCAAGGTCGAAGAGCCGCACACCCACAGCCTCGCCACACCATCGAGTACCCCACGTGATTGATAAATATCGAAAGCCAATATTTTTAAAAAACGAAATTGACAAAATTTTGAAAACCAACATTTTTAAAACGGGTGCTAGCCACAGTGCGAGGATCCTTTGCGGTGTGCCTTCAACCGGTTTGCCACATCCGGATGATCACATGTCCCTTCATGTTTCGAATCCGCCCCGAAGGGCATAACCTAACACAACGTCCATCCACAACCAAGGTCGAGTAGCCACACCCATAAGGCTCGACACACCATGGAAAATCCCACAAAAACGGTCCAATTCGATGCCCACATTTTCCCCGCACCCGTCTCACGGTGCCGCCCCGAGCCCTCCCCGGGCCCTCCTGCACCCCGGCCCCCGGCCCACGGAGTCAGTCGGTCGGAAGATGACCTGCTCGAATCACCTACCATGTCGTGGGCAAGGTCGATGTGCAATGTTGGGGATCATTGCACGGACGTTGGCGGCGGGGGGGGGGGGACCATGGTGCACCAGGCTTGGTACCAGGTCAGGGTCAGGCTGGCACCTCTCCTCCCTATAATAGCATAATATGCAAAGACCCATTTTCTAGCACAAGACATCCTTTTTGCTGGGGAGACATACTCTTTTTTTCCTAGATAGAAGTCGAATTTTGGCCTGATTTTTTGCATGAATGCTTATAAATAGGGGATCTAGTGGACGAAAAATTTACAGAATTTTTCACCATACCATTTTTTTAATAAATTTTCAAAGTGGAAAACCGAAACAATTCCCAAAAATCGGAAAATGGGCCTAGCCATCGAATTTTGAGCTGATTTTTTGCAGGTACACTACTTATAATATTCCCAAGGTGGCCACAAAGTTTCGTGTCATTTCATGAAGGTTTTGATTTTTTATGATTTTTCATCCGAAATCAGGGATATGCGATAGTTCGACCGCAAGGAACCTAGGTTACAAATTGAATTTTGACCTGAATTTTTGCAGGCACTCTTGCTATATTATTTCCAGATTTACCACCAAATTTCGTTGCATTTAATTCAGGGGTTGGAGTTTTGGGAACTTTTAGTCGAAATGTGGTATACTAGCATACTTAAACATGTGGTGGACCCTGGTTTACAGGTTTGCTTTTCCACCACG